>JAJPUD010011230.1:0-11064 GCA_023553655.1 Myrmecobius fasciatus | reverse complement strand
CTAATAGTTGTATTCTTATATATTATTTATATATTTTAGAAATGAGGCCTTTATCAGAAATAGCTTTTTCCAGTTTCATGCTTCCCTTCTAATGTTGACTGCATTGATTTTGTTTTAATACAAAAATTTTTTATTTAAGATAATCAAAGTTACCAAGTTGGCATTTTTTATTGTCGTGAGTTAATTTATTTTTAATGCACATTGCTTTATGAATCATATTGGGAGAGAAAAATCAGAGCAAAAGAGAAAAACCATGGGAGAAGAAAAAAAACAGAGAAAAAAGTAAACATTGCATATATTGATTTATATTCAATCTTCATAGTTCTTTTTCTGGATGCATACGGCAATTTTCTGTCCAAATTCTTATAGAGATTGCTTTGGATCACTGAACCACTGAGAAGAACCAAATCTTTCATAGTTGATCATTGCACATTCTTACTATTATTGTATACAATGTATTTCCGGTTCTACCTGTTTCACTCAGCATCACTTCATTGGAAATCTTTCCAAGCCTTTATATAATCAGCTTGTTCATCATTTTTTTAGAACAATAATATTCCATTATCTTCATATACCACAGTTTGTTCAGCCATTCCCCAATTGATGGGCATGCACTCCTTTTCCAATGCTTTGCTACCACAAAAAAAAGAGCTTCTAAAAATATTTTTGCCCATGTGGTTCTTTTTCCCTCCTTTATGATTTCATTGGGATATAAGCCCAGTAATGGCACTGCTAGATCAAAGGGTATGAACAGTTTCACAGCCCTTTGGACATAGTTCCAAAGTGCTCTGCACAATGGTTGAATGTGTTCACAACTCTATCAACAATGCATTAGTGTCCCAGTTTTTCAACATCCCATCCACCATTTATCATTATCTTTTCTTGTCATTTTAGCCAATCTGAGAGGTGAGGTGGTACTTCAGAGTTGTTTTAATTTCAATTTCTCTAATCAATAGTGAATTAGAGAATTTTTGCATGTGATTTTAAATGGCTTTAATTTCAGCATCTTAAAATTGTCTGTTCATATCCTTTGACCATTTATCAGCTGGGGAATTACATATTCTTATAAATTTGACACAGTTCTTTATATATTTTAGAAATTAAATCTTTATCAGAAATACTGGCTATAAAGATTTTTTTCCCAGCTTTGTATTTACCTTTTAATCTTGTTTCTTTTTGCTTTGTTTATGCAATAACGTTTTAATGTTCTTTAGTCAGTCGTTGGTCATAAATTCCTCCCTTCCCACATGTGCAAGAATGTTTGTGGCAGCCCTTTTTGTAGTGGCTAGAAACTGGAAATTGAATAGATGCCCTTCAATTGGAGAATGGCTGAATAAATTATGGTATATGAATATTATGGAATATTATTGGTCAGTAAGAAATGACCAGCAAGATGATTTCAGAGAGACTTGGAGAGACTTACATGAACTGATGCTGAGTGAAATGAGCAGAACCAGGAGATCATTATACACGGCAACAATAATACTATATGACGATCAATTCTGATGGACATGGTTCTCTTCAACAATGAAATGTTTCAAACTACCTCCAATTGTTCACTGAAGAAAGCCATATACACCCAGAGAGAGGGATGTGAAATGTGGACCACAACATAACATTCTCATACTCCTTGATTGATGTTTGCTTACATTGTGTTTTTTTATCTGATATATTTTTTGTGTAGATAAGATTTTTCTTGAACAACAATGATAAGTTTGGAAATATGTATACATATATTCGATTTGCCAATATTTTAACATAATTAATATGTAGTGGATATCCTGCCATCTAGGGGAGGGGTGGGGAGTTGGGGGGAAAAATTTGTAACAGAAAGCTATGTAAGGGTTATTGTTGAAGAATTACCCACACATATGTTATGCAAATAAAATTTAAAAAAATAAAATAAAATTTAAAAAATAAATAAATAAATTCCTCCCTGCTCCAAAGATATGATAGGTAAATTATCCCTTGTCCTCCTAATTTGTTTATGATATCATCCTTTATGCCCAAATCATGTATCCATTTTGATCTTATTTTGGTATGGGGTGTGAGATATAGGTCTATGCCAAATTTCTGACAGACTATCTTCCAGTTTCCCTAGCAATTTTTGTCAAATAGTGATTTCTTATTCCAGAAGCTAGAGTTGGGGGGAGGGGAGTTATCAAATACTAGATTGCTATAGGCATTGATTATTGTGTTATGTGGATTTAGTCTATTACACTGATCCACCATTCCATTTCTTAGTAACAAAAGGTTTTGATGACTGCTGCTTTATAATATAATCTTAGGTTTGGTACTGTTAAGCCAGGATCCTTTTATTTTTTTTTTTCATTAATTCTTTTGATATTCTTGACCTTTTATTCTTCTAGATGAATTTTATTATTTTTTCTAGTTCTATAAAATAATGTTTTGGCACTGAACAAGTAGATCAATTTAAGCAGAAAGCTTGGCCTACCCATGAGGAATTGATATTTTCCAATTTTTTAGATCTGATTTTATGTGTGTAAGAAGTGTTTTGTAAGTGGGTTCATTTGTTTTTGGGTTTGTCTTGGTAGTAGACCCCCAAGTATTTTCTTTTGTCTATATTTAATTTAAATGGAATTTCTCTTTCTATGTCTTGCTAATGGGCTTTGTCAGTAACATAGAAATTCTGATGATTTATGTGGGTTTATTTTATGTCCTGCAACTTTGCTAAAGCTGCTAATTTTTTCCACAGGTTTTGAATAATTTTCTGGGATTCTCTAAGAATATCAACATGTCATCTGCAAAGAGTGATAGTTTTATTTCTTCATTGGCTATTCTAATTCCTTTAATTTCTTATTGTTAAAGCCAATATTTCTAGTACAATGTTGAAGAATAGTGGTGATAATGGACATCTTTGTTTTACCCCTGATTTTATTGGAAATGTGTCCAGCTTCTCTCTGTTACAGATAATGCTTGTTGTAGGTTTTAGATGGATACTGTTCCCTTTATCCCTATGCTCTGCAGTGTTTTTAATAGGAATTTTAATAGGAATTAAATAAAAATTTAATAGAAATTTTGCATCTATTGAGATTATCATACAATTTCTATTGGTTTTGCTATTACTATGGTCAATTATGGTAATAGTTTACTGATATTGAACTGGCCCTACATTTCTGGTATAAATCCCACTTTTTCATTACATATTAACCTGCTGATGAGTTGCTGTAATCTCTTTACTAATATTTCATTTAAAATTTTTCCATCAATATTCATTTAGGGAGATCAGTCTATACTTTTCTTTTTCTGTTTTAGTCCTTGGTTTAGTATCAGTGCCATATTTGTGTCATAGGAAGAATTTAGCAGTACTCCTATTTTTCCTTTACTTATTTTTCCAAAAAATAGTTTACATACTATTGGAATTATTTGTTCTTTAAATATTTGGTATATTTCACTTGTGAATCCATTTGACCCTGGAGATTTTTTCTTATGGAGTTCATTAAAGATTTGTTCAATTTCTTTTTTCTAAAATCGAACTATTTAAGTATTTTATTTCTTCTTCTGTTAACCTGGGCAATTGATATTTTTGTGAATATTCATTCATTTCGTTTCCAATTGGTTTTTAATCTATCTTTCCCTGGTCCTTTACTGAATATATATTTTTATTGCATTGTGGTCTGGAAAGGAGACATTTACTAATTCTGCTTTTTTGCATTTGATTGTGAGGTTTTTATGCCCTAATATATGGTCAATTTTTGTTCAGGTGCCATATACTACTGAAAAAAAGAGGTATCCCTGCCTGTCCCTATTCAATTTTCTCCAGAGGTCTAGCATATCTACATTATCTCGAATCCTATCAATTTCCTAGCTTCTTTCTTGTTTATTTTGTGGTTAGATTTGCCTGATTCTGAGAGGGAAAGTTAGAATTCCCCCACTTGGATACTTTTTCTATTTCTTCCTGTAACTGGCTTAAAATTTCTAGAAATTTGCCTCTTCTACCCCTTGGTTCATACACATTTAGTATCATTACTACCTTTATCAAGATGGGCTATCCCTCCTTATCTCTTTTAATATCAATCCATGTCATGTTCCCCTGTGTCTACCCCAATGAAGATACAGTTCTCAAGTTACAGATATAGTTTTCCCATCTAGAGATATTAACTTATATATATATATATACATATATATTTTCCCTGTTTATCTTCCTATGTTTCTTGAGTCCTGTGTTTGTAATTTAATTTTATTTTCATTTCTGGTTTTTTGAATAGAAATGATTGAAAGTTTCTTATTCCATTGAAGCTCCATCTCCTGCTCTGAAAGACAATGCTGAATCTTGCTGAATAATTAATTCTTGATTGTAACCCCAGGTCTTTTGCCTTCCAGTATATGGCATTCCAGGCCCTCTGATCTTTTCTTGGAGAAGCTGTCATCTCCAGGTTAATCGTGATGGTTGCTCCTTGATAATTTGCATTGGTTTTTTGTCTGGAAGCTTGCAATATTTTTTCCTTGAGATTCTAGTTCTAGAATTTTGCAGCAATGTTCCTTAGGGTTTTCCTTGTGGAATCTCTTTCTAGAGGTGATCTATGTATTCTTTCAATGAGTATTTACCTCTCTGTTTCTAGAATATTGGGGCAGTTTTCCTTAATGACCTCTTGTAGAATGCTATCCAAGTCCTTTTTTTGGTCATATGATTCAGGTAGGCCAATAATTTTTAGATTATCTCTTCTGATGCAATTTTTCAGATAAGCTGTTTTGCCAATAATTTATTTCACATTTTCTTCCATTTTTTCATTCTTTTTAATTTGACTGATTCTCGATGTCTTACAGAGTAATTAGCTTCCATATTCCCCCTTCTAATTTTTAATGTGTAATTTTCTTCAGTTAACTTTTGTATCTTTTTCCATTTGATGTATTCTACTGTTTAAGGAGTTTTTTTTTCAATTTTTTTTCTTTCCTTTTCCAATCTGTTGACTCTCTCATGCCTACTTCTCATTTCTTTTCTTACTTTTTCTTTTCCCTCTCTCTTTTTTTTTGCCTTTTGAAGTCCTTTATGAGCATTTTCAAGAAGCTTCTTTGGGTTTGAGCCCAATTTATGTCACTCTTTGAAATGTCTTCTGTGGACATTCTGACCTCGTCTGAGTTTTTGTTTTGGTCTGCCCTCTTACCATAGTAGCCTTGGTGTATACCTATAGTCAAGATTCTTTTCTGTTTCTTGTTCCTTTTTTTTTTTTTTTTTTAACGTGGAGCTCTGCTTCTGGGGCAAAGAGGGCACTATCCCAAACTTCCTGTGCATCTCTGAGCCTTGGCTCTGAGCACAAGAGTTCCTTGTGTTTGTAGGGGGTAACTTGCCTGCTCTGTTCTGGAAACAACCTGGTTTCCCAGAGTTTGCCTTCTGAGCTGGAACTGGAAGCTGGCTCCAGCTGAGCCAGGACTTAGGGTCTTCGTTGCTGATCTGCTGTAATTAAGTCCTTCTCACTGACTTTCTCAGAGTCTATCTAACCTGGGCTGAACATCCTATACACCTCAGTGAGACTGACCTTTCTTGAAGTTTTTTCAATTTATCTTGAGCTGGAGAGTGTTTTCATTTTGTCAGATTCTGTTCAGAGCCTTGGTTTCATGTGGTTTTTGAGGGAAACTGGGAAAGCTTGAGCAGCTTCCTGGCTTTACTCTGCCATCTTGGCTTCACCCCCAGAACTTTCTCATCAATTTTGTCTTTCATAAGATTCTCTTGTTCTTTGGCCATAAATTCCTTCCTTCTCCATAGATCCAAGAGGTAGATTATCTAAAGGCCTTTCTACAGAAAGATAACATCTTTCAAGAGGCAATAATAGAAAGAGAAATTCCATTTGGACTAACTATATCTTGCATGAAGTATCTACATACTAAAAGTATATAGTAAAAGTATACTAAAGTATACTAAAACTAAAAAAAACGTATACTAAAACACAGAGAAGTCATATAAATTAAATTACAAAGTGCTACTTAATAAAAGTAAACAATAATAATTACAGTAAATATTCAATGTTCATTGTTAGTCAATTTCACTATAATAAAAAATCACAATATTTTCAAAGTTAATTTATAATTTAATATGATAATAATCAAAATGCTAATTAAATTTATCAAGATGTAGTGCTTAAAATTTGACAAAATTCATTTAGAAAAACAAAAGGTCTAGAGTATCAAGGGAAACAATGAAAAGAGGTAGAAATGATGATGGAACAGCACTTTCAAACCTCAAACAATATTGTAAAGTAACAATCATAAAAACCATCTGGTAACAGTTAATGAATAGAGAAGTTGATCAGTAGAAAAGACTAAACAAAAGAAAATCAGGAAAAGAGAACTTAATAACCTGGAGTTTTATAAGGTTGAAAATATAGATGACATAGGAAAAAAATCATTATTTCATTAAAGACTCTTAGGAAAATTAGAAGGCTGCCTAGCTGAAATTAGTATTAGACCAACACCTTACATCATGCTCTACAATACATTCTAAATGGATGTATGAACTTAATATTAAGGATCATGAAATAAGAAAATTAGAAGAGAAAGAGATCACATATATTTCTCACAACTCTTGTAGGAAGGGAATAAAGAATGTAATAAAAGATAAAATAAATTACGTGGGAGACTATCTAGAATATAATTAAAAGATGTTGTGAGTTTTAAAAAAAATCTTTGTTATCACTTATTTTTCCCCCATAAGAATTTGCTATCCAAAATATAAAAATAACACACACACACATATTTTTATACATACAGCTAAGCACCCAAAGAATATAAACAAGCATTCATCAAAATAAATAAATAAGAACTTTGAATGAGATAGAGAATCCAGAAACATAGAGGGGAAAGTTTGTCAAGCATCAATGAGAGTTTGGTATACTAACAATGGTATAGTTAAAGTTTTGTATCATAAACATTGAGGAATGTCCCAATGGCTTAGTAGATTAGGCATTAGACTTGGGGTCAGAAAGAACAGGTTTATATCCCCACTACAGAGGTTTTGGTAATTGCATGACACTAATACCTTAACCTGAGTCTCAGTTTCATCACCTATAAAATGGGGGAAATTATATCATCTCTCTCCCTGAGTTGTTGTGGAGATTAAGTGAGAAATATATGTGTATATGTGTACATATACATACATATGTACATTTATTTATATGCATATATGTTTATATATGTGTATGTATGTTTATAATATTTTGAAGAACTTAAAGTGCGAATAAATAGAAACCTGCTAATTTTTTCACACATCATTCCTTAAAAATAAAATATATCATTTAATTAATTTTTTTCTTTTTAGGATGAAGACTATCTCCTTCAATGTTTCTCATGCCATGGTTTCCATATTACTTGCTTCCTCTGGACACTTTCTTGATTTTTTTTTCTTTCTTACAAGGTGCCACTTAGAATTGGAAATATTATATATGTTTTAATCTATGTAGAATACATTATTCCCTCCCTTGTTCTAGACATACCATTAAATGATATATAATATTATATTGCTCTTTCTAGTGCTTGTCCTATAATTAACTCACATCATGTTCATCAGATAAAGACCCTCAAACATTTCATTTGAATTTTTATTGAGACAGGTCTTTCCATACTGTTCTTAAATAGCCAATCATTTCTATTTTTATGAAATGTAGGATAGATCTGTTAAATATTTATCATTTTGCTTGTCAGCCATTGTTTCAGTCTAATAATAATAATTTGAATTCTTATTCTGTCATAAAATGTATTATCCATTTCCCACAACTTTTTGCATCTGAAAATTTGTTATATGCCTTATTTCATTTTACCCAAATTATTGATAAACATATTGACAAGATCAAAGGCAGAGTCTTTTAGCATCTGTCTAGCTTGACAAAGATTCTTTAATAACACTCTTGGGATATGGTTATTCAACTAGCTATAAACCTACTCAAATACTTTATCACACAGTCGTCATTCTCTCCATCCGGATATAATAAAAGAATTTGTATTTGTCTTGCTGAAATCAACTATCTTTATTATGCTTTAGCTCGAAAACAAAATCTAAACTGAAAACAATGGTTAGTTTGTTATGGCATATTGTTAGAGAACCCATGCTGACTTCTAGTGATCATTTTGTTGTTTTGTAAGTACTTAATAAACTCCCTGTTTAGCAATGAGTTCTCACATATTCTTCCAGGGTTATGGGATTTTTTTGGTTGTTTTCCACTTTTATTTCCTTTGGGAATATCAGGGTGGGGGGAATCTTTCCTCATAGGATCATAGATTTCAAACTAATAGAGACTTTAGATAGAATATTTCAATTCTCTCATTTCACAAATGGCAGATTTAAGGTCCAAGTTGGTAATAATTTTGCCCATGAAAGTACAGTTACACCCATATGAATGCCTCCTAATGATGCCTTCAATAAAAGAAGGTAAATGGGTTTTGGGTGGGGAGAATGCAGGTAAAATCTGAGTCTTGTACTAGGAAAGTACATTCTCCCTGGTATTATTTTATTTTATTTTTTGCTTTTTTGCTGAGGCAATTGGGGTTAAGTGACTTGCCCAGGGGCACATAGCTAGGAAGTGTCTGAGGCCAAATTTGAACTCAGGACTTCCTGACTTCAGGGTTGGTGTTCTATCCACTGCGCCACCTAGCTGTCCCTCTCCCTGGTATCATTTAACAGGTATGCAGTCATTCCAGTGGTGAACAAAGAAATAATAGGAAATGCAAACCATTCCAGAACAACCACATTTCCTTTAATGATAAAATTAGAAGTATTTTTAGGATAGTACTGGTGTCCTAGCCTTTGATACTTACTGAGTAGTAATGGGTAAATCATTTAACTTCCCCGAGTCTCATTTCTTATTTTGTAAAATGGAGAAAGTAAGAACTATAATAGCTAGTTCACAGCATTGTATTTAGGCTCTATGAGACAAATGAGGAAGGTAGGTGAAGTGGTATAGGTGAGGAGGTATTTGAAATTAGAAAAACCCAAGTTCAAATATTAATTCAGATATTTATTAGTTGTGTGATCCTAAGCAAGTCACTAGGCCTTTATAGGCCTCAGTTTCCCTATCTGTAAAATGATAAAAAATATTAGTACGTATCTCACAGAGTTGCTAAGAAGATCAAATGAGAAAATATTCACATACGTATATATATATATATATATATATATATAGTATATATGTATATACATATATATATAATAGTTTTCTAGCATTAAAATGTTATATATCATTATTATATTAAATATTTCTAAAATATTAAAATATCATTTTTAAATTGAAATTAAAAGAATTGGGTTGACCATAGGTGTTGACAATAAATAAGATTAAAGTCATAAAAAGACAAGTTTGTCCACTGTAGCCAAATGAAGTAAAGCAGAGAAAGTAGAAAAGCTCACCAATTGTTTTGTCATTTTCCCCCCTTCAGATCTCCTACAACCTGAGAAAAAACCTATAAGAAAAAAGAAAAACTAATAAACAAAATAAACAACAACAAAAACTATATAGCCTTATATATTTCCACTTACCTTAAATTTTACCTTTTTTGTCTCCCCAGATGCATGGAGTTGGGGAGAAAAATTTATAGTGGTACTCAGCACTTTTAGGATCTTAGTCTTGTTGATAATGATCGATGTGAAAAGGCTGTGAAAGAAGAGGCCATATTCCTTTTTCCTTTCCTTATATTCAGACCTTTACCAGTAAGTGCTCTGTCCAAAGGAATGTAAATTTTCATTAATGAAACCTAACTAGATGTCTTGGGCTTGTTGACTACGGTTCTTTCTTAAGGATCATGCCTTAAAACCAAATTATTCTGGCTTTCATTGATTAGCTAACAAGTCCCATTTGGTCATTGTTTGGACTCTCATTGGCTCGGAATGAATGCAAATATCAATTGTTTCTGTTTTGTCTAGAAACTCTGAGAATCTTCTCTAAGTTTTTTGTTTTTTTTTGACTAAGTAAAAGAGCCATTCTCTGACTTATTTCTTACTTAGTCTTTTTTTAAAATAAAGCTTTTTATTTACAAAACATATGAGTGATTTTTCTACATTGATCTTTGCAAAAACTTTTTTTTCCCAAGCTTTTCCCCTCCTTCCCCCCACCCCCACCCCCCCAGATGACAGGTAATCTAATACATGCTAAACAGGGTAAATTGTATGACAAATACAATACATGTATACATATCTATACAGTTATCTTACTGCACAAGAAACATCAGATCTAGAAAGAGAAGAAGAAAAAACAACCTAAGAAGGAAAACAAAATGCATGGAAATATTCACAGAAAGCACTAAAATGCTGTGTTGTGGACCGTACTCAGTTCCCACAGGCCTCTCTCTGGGTGTATATGACTATCTTCATCGCTGAACAATAGGAACTGGTTTGAATCACATGATTGTTGAAGAGAACCATGTCCATCAAAATTGATCATCGTATAGTCTTGTTGCTGTGTATAATGTTCTCCTGGTTCTGCTGATTTCACTCAACATCAGTTCATGCAAGTCTCTCCAATCCTCTCTGAAATCCTCCTGTTGGTCGTTTCTTACAGAACAATAATATTCCATAACATTCATATACCATAATTTATTCAGCCATTCTCCAATTGATGGGCATCCTTTCAATTTCCAGTTTCTTGCCACTACAAAAAGGGCTGCCACAAACATTTTTGCACATGTGGATCCCTTTCCCTCCTTTAAAATCTCTTTGGGATATAGGTCCAGTAGAAACACTGCTGGGTCATATGGTATGCACAGTTTGGTAACTTTTTGAGGATAGTTTCAAATTGCTCTCCAGAATGGTTGGATCCGATCACAGTTCCACCAACAATGTATCAGTGTCCCAGTTTTCCCACATCCCCTCCAACAGTTATCATTATCATTTCCTGTCATTTTAGCCAATCTGACAGGTGTGTAGTGGTATCTCAGAGTTGTCTTAATTTGCATTTCTCTGATCAATAGTGATTTGGAGCACCTTTTCATGTGACCAGAAATAGTTTCAATTTCTTCGTCTGAAAATTGTCTGTTCATATCTTTTGACCATTTATCAATTGGAGAATGGCTTGAATTCTTATATATTTGATTCAATTCTCGATATATTTTAGAAATGAGGCC
>JAJPUD010011229.1:1176-55831 GCA_023553655.1 Myrmecobius fasciatus | reverse complement strand
ACACACACACACACACACACACACACACTATTGGCCCATAGTGCACATATTGCATTCCTCCAATGGGAGGTTTTCACTATATACTATATTAACCATCCAGGCTTTTCCCTCCCTTTTCATGTTTTCCACTTATAAGGTAACTTATGGACTCTGCTCCTATTGCTCCCTAGTTCTCCCTGTAATTCCTATCCTAAAACATCACAGTAACTAGGTCTGGCCTCAAACATTCTCTCCAACATAACTTTCAGTTTCTTCATCCATATAATAGGCATCAAAATGCTTGCTCTGTCTTCATTGCCTCATCTCCACGGCTATGTTCTTTGCAAATCTTATACTGCTGTATGAATATTCAGTTTTATTGCTGTCTTTTTACGGGGCAGGAAAAAGTGTTATGGCCAACCTCAGACCCAAATCTTCCACTACCATCAGGAGAATCTCAATACCTTGAGAACACCTACAAAAGTAAGGAGAATCTCCATGGATCCTTGGACCGACAAAATCCCCCCCCCAAAAAAAGTACAGTAAAAAGTATCAATATAATGTGAATTCAGCTGACTGGAGAGAGTAGAATGAGTTTCTCTTACTATCCAACATCTATCGGGACAAAACTTTAAATCAAATGCCACCTTTTCAGATCCTTTCCAGCATTTAGTACCTTCCCCTGAAATTACCTTGTATTTATGTAATAAACCTGTTATCAGGCCTGATGAACTCAACAATGCAGGCCTTTTGAAGGCAGGAAAAATTTCACTTTTTTTCCTCTGTATCCATAGGGCCTAAGATGGGTGCTTTTAATGACTGATTTTTGAGAGTTTGAATTATAAGAGGACCTAAGCCTCTGACATAAAAGAGATCCCACCCCTTATATTGAGATGACCTAACTACCTGTTTAAGGTCCTGAGATGCTCTTTGCAACTTTCTCTTATGAAGTCTGACTTCTAAGCTTATTTCCTTGAATCTTTAGCTTCTGTTCTTCTGATTAAATTGGGCTGCTAGACATTTATATACTGAGTGCATTCCCTTCCTGGTCTAGACAGTAACCTCAGCTCCACTTCTAATTTGAACTTATTTTTCATGCTATTTCTACACCCTAAAACCCTCACCTTGGCTATCTCAAGGCTTCCAATGGGTCTTTTGCATGGTTAATTCCTCTCCATTTCCCCTTCCCTTTGGGCAACCATGACCTGAAAATGACACCTTATAACATGAAAAGTCTAATACGTGGGACAGATACCTGAAGCAATTTCTCCACAGCAGATATTCTTATTCCCAGATATCTGCATTCATAGGGAGCCTGTTGTACCTGGAAAATAAAGCAAGAACAGTATATTCTCAAACTGCATCCAGCCAGAAACCCCTTTTCATTTCATGTGCAGAATGTTCATTGATATGAAAACAATTCTTGACAAAATCCAAAGAGAATGCGGTCCATTGAGTTTCTAAAAAAAGGACAATCTTTTCTCAACTCATTGAAGTCTTGTGTATGACAAGCGTTCATTTTAAACATGCTTTATAAACATGATGTAACTCTGACAAGTCAGTCTTTGTAACTTGGCAGAGGTAAAGTTTTCGAAATGTATTTATATATGTGTTGGGTGTAAACTGTTATTGTACTGGAAAACTTCTTGAAAGGGATTTTTATAAGTCTCATCTTGTCTCTCTCAAGTGCCTGTTAAAAATAGAGAATTTATTGGCAGCTCCTTTTGCTTATGTTAGGGAAGGATTACTTTAATCCTGGCAAAATATCTTAGGACTTTTCTATAGGCAATTTTATACAGCTAAACTTTTTACTACAGACAATGCTAAAATAACTGCAAGGATCATGGATGATTTAAAAGTTACATTTTTGTCAAATTTTGTTGTTTTTCTTTTTACCCTTTAGAAGCTTAAAACACTCTTCTCTAAACATAGTTAATCAGACATATTTGTACCAACTCATTTAGAGTTTTCAGTAATCCTTAGCTAACTTCTTTTGGTTGTTTTATAAAATAGAATGAGATTTATATTTCATAATATAATCAATTCTCTTGGAATCAAGTGTTTTATATGTTAATGATCCTAATTTATGGGTCACAATTTTATCTATTTTGCCATCACCAAGAGCTTGATATTTTTATATAATAATGCTTGTTTCAAGGACTGTAAGCTCCCAGGTGAATGAGTTATGCTGGGATTATAATTTAATTCAATTATTATTTCCTGAGTGCCAGCAATGCAGAGGAAGCACAATAGATAACATGCTCAGGAAGAATTGAGTTTGTAGTCTTCTTCAAACATACTCATTAGTGTGAGACTGAGTAAGTCACTCAACCACCATCAACCTCCATTTCTTCATCTCTAAAGTGAGGATAACAAAAGTATCTACCTCATCACATTGTCATGTGGATCAAATGAGATCTTATATGAAAAGCCCTTTGAAAATCTTAAA
The DNA here is from genome assembly GCA_023553655.1 of Myrmecobius fasciatus. Lineage (NCBI taxonomy): Eukaryota > Metazoa > Chordata > Mammalia > Dasyuromorphia > Myrmecobiidae > Myrmecobius > Myrmecobius fasciatus. Next base: position 53,403 of record JAJPUD010011229.1, on the reverse strand, counting down.
GCACTTTATAAATGCTAACTAATAGTAGTATCATGCTCAATTCACTATGTTAGGTACTAGGGATAGGCAGTTAGTTAATACCTGACATTTATATAGTGCTTCATAATTTACATAGTTCTATTCTTTCTCTCTAATCTTTCATTTCTCCTTATCTACTAGCTCCTTTCCTTCTGCTAAAAATATGTTCATGTCTCTCCCATACTTAAAAATCCATATTTGATACTATTATTCCTGCTAAATAGCTGTGTCCTCTGTCACTTCTTTTTTTTTCAGTCAGATTTCTTGAGGAAGTCACACAAAACTGATGCCTCTACTTCCTTTCATATAATTCAATTCCAAATCCCCTGTAATATGAGTTCCAAATAAACTATTCTCTCTAAAATCAAACAATATCCCCAAATGATAAATTGTCAAAGGATAGGAACAAACAATTTTTAGATGATGAAATTAAAGCCATCTATAGTTATATGAAAAAATGCTCTAAATCACTACTGATTAAAGAAATGCAAATTAAAACAACTCTGAGAGACCACCTCACACTTTTCAGATTAGCTAAAATGACAGGAAAATAATGATAAATGTTGAAGGGGATGTGAGAAAAGTGGGACACTAATGCATGGTTAGTGGAGTTGTAAAATGACCCAACCATTCTGGAGAACAATCTGTAATTATACCCAAAGACTATAAAACTGTGTATACCCTTTGACCCAAAAGTACAACAACTGCTTCTGTATCCCAAAGAAATCATAAGGGAGGGAAAAGGATCCACATGTGCAAAAATGTTTGTAGCAACTCTTTTCATAGTAACAAAGAATTGGAAAATGAGTAGATACCCATCACAGCTAAATAAACTATGGTATGTGGAGGTAATGGAATATTATTGTTCTGTAAAAAATGGTAAACAAGTTAATTTTAGAAAGACCTGGAAAGATTTACATGAACTGATGTTGAGCAAAACAAGCAGAACCAGAAATACATTGTACAGAATAACAGCAAAAATGTGTGATGATCAACTATGAAAGACTTGGTTCTTCTCAGTGGTTCAGTGATCCAAAGCAATCCCAATAAAGTTGGGACAGAAAATGCCACCAAAAACAATCTGTGGAGATTGAATGTAAATCTACACATGCTATGTTCACTTCTTTTTCCTGTTTTTTTTTCTCTCCAATGTTTTTTTTCTTTTGTTCTTATTTTTCTCTCCCAACATGATTCATAAAGTATTAAAATAAATAAATATTTTTTAAGTTTAACTGCAAAATCTAATGGTCTTTTCTCAATCTTCATGCTTTTTTATCTTTCCATAACCTCTGATATGATTGACAACCCTCTTACTTTAGAAACTCTCTCATCCTCACATTTTCACAACATTTTCTTCTTTTCCTACCTATCTGCTCCTTCTCAATATACTTTGTTAGATCACTGTCCATGTCCTTCCCCTTAATTGTTGAGATTCCAGAAGACTAGAACCTCTTCTATTTTTTCCAAAATATTCTATCCTAGTGTTCTCATCAGCTATCATGGGTTCATTTTTCTTCATGTAAAGGATTCCTATGCATACATATGTGTGTCATATATACACCTGTAGATATATTCAAATTTAGACTCTCTCAGTCTCTAATTCCATAGTATCAATGACCTGCTGACTAATTCCCAGTGGGTCTTATATTTGAGAGGTATAAAAAAACCTCAACAGCTATCTGATCAGACACAAAAGGAAACCCCACTCCAGAAAACCCAACTAGTAGTTGTATAACCTGTCTTTAAAGACAGGAGAAGGAACTTTCTGCCCTTCAAGGAAACCCATTCCATTCTGGGTCAGCTCTAAGGATTAGGAAGTTTTGCTTTGATTTGCTTTTTTTTTTCCTGATGTGTCTTGATTTGTCTTTTTTCAATTTCTATCTATTTTCTTAATTTTGCTCTCTGGGGTCAAATAGAATAAGTCTGTTCCCCTTCCACATCACAGCCCTTTGAATACATGAAGACAGCCATTATGTCTACTCTCAGACTTCTTTTTCCAAGCTAAACATCTCCAAAATCTTAATGGATTCTTATATGACATCAAATCAAGCTCCTTCACTACAATGGTTGCCCTCTTCTACATATTCTCTAGGTGGCCAATTCCCTTCTTAAATTGCAGCACCAACACTAAATATAACACTCCAAAAGATATATAATGAGGCTTAGTTGTCATGGGACAATTATCTCCCTATTCCTGAAAAGTTAATCTCCTCTTCATGTAATTCAAGATCATATCAGCTTTTTTGGGTTAGTTATCACATTGCTGATTCATACTGAGCTTGAAATCCACTAACATTCCTAGATCTTTTTCAGAACAAGTACTGCCTATCAATACTTCTCTCATTTTTATTTGTGAAAATTATTTTTTGTACCCAATGATAAAAGACCAGAGAGTATCAGAATAAACTGAGCCACGAGGTAGAAGAGATGTCTCCTTACACCTTATTCTTCTTCACATACTCTACCTGAGATTAGTAACACTGTTCTATGTACATAGCACTACATCTCCTGGAATGGAGTATTTTTGCCAGCTATCTTCCATACCCAAAATGTTCTCCCATTTCCTCTCTGCCTCTTAACTCCCCTGGCTTTCTTCAAGTCTTGAGTAAATCCCTATTTTTTTTACAAGATGCCTTTCCCAATCTTCATTAATCTTAATGCTTTCCTTCTGAGGCTACCACCAATTTTTCATGTATATCCCTTGTTTATACTTGGTCATTTGCATTCCATCTCCCCTGTCATATTGTTACTAGAAATCAGAGACTTTTTTTGGTCTTTATGTGTCCAATACCTAATTCCCTACTACATGATAGGTGCTTAATAATGGTTAATAGATTGATTGATTGAAGAAGAGAATGAGATATTTTATCCAAAGCTTCACTAAAATATTGGTTAACGGTATTTTTAACATTCCCCTCATCTGCTTGTTGTTTTCATCTTCTTTTTAAAGATCATATTTATTTTATTCTGAACTTAAGAAATAAAACAAGTATTTCCATAACATAATAGAATAGAAAATTTAAAAAGATGAATGTACATAAACCTGCAAATCTATTATGTACAACTTACTCTTCCTTTTAAATATATAATAAAGTTAGCATGTAACTCTTTTCTTTTCCTTTTTTTCTTCCCTTCCATTTTCTTGAAGGAGCCATTTTTATCAATACTTCCTTCCTAACTGTTTGCCCACCCTTTTTTTCATGATCTGTTACAGACTTTTCCCAGGACTCAAAAGTCAAGTTCATTGGCCTATAGTTAACATACTGTGTTATCTTTCCAAAAAAAAAAAAAAGCAGGACTATTTTCTTCTCCAATCTTGTGGTTTCCCTCCTGTTTTCAATAATCCTTCAAATATCCCTGACAATGGTTCAGTAATCATATCTGCCAGTATTTTTTAGGTCTTAGGGATGCCATTAACCCAGGCCAGATGACTTGAATTCATCAAGAGTAACTATATGCTGCAAAATACAAATTTAAAAAAATATATCCTGCTATTAACAAGGAACTATTGATATTCAATAGCAGTCACTTTCCTTACTTAGTTATATTTTTATTGCTAAAAGTTAACCACTTGATTAATATTTGCCTCCAGAGACTAGTTCAATAAGAGCTTGACCAGAGGAGGTCGACCTTCCCACAGCACACATTACTCCCCTGTGAGGAAACAGCAAACTACATAAAGAATCGTAGTAATTGACCTGGGTCTATACTTCAAGGCTAAATAGACACAGAGTAAATTGCACAGTACTTGGCTAGACAAGCTACTTACTGTTCTTTTTCCAACCCATAATGTCTGTAATTCTATTAGGCTTATTGCCCGTTATGTAATATGATACTACTGTAAAATTGTTCCTTTTGCAATACAAAATTTAGAGTTAAGTAGTCTATTTTTTTTCCTTAAAGGATACAGATTATCTTGCATTGGAATAGTTTTTGGTGCTAGGCCTTTGGAAAACAAACCAAAAATGTTACGTTTATTATTGGGGGTCAGGAAAAGGAATTAGAATCAGAATTACCTTCTGAAGGATGTGAGGTAAACACCACTAGAACACTGGTCATGGATGGTTCAGTAGCTCCTTTGTTTATATTTCCAATTTACCAAAGTTATGGGAATCCTTACAACTTTTGCCAAAGAAAGATGTTAAGACATTCAATATTGCTTTTCTTCCAAAAGTCCTAATTTGTCAGTATAATTTTGACATAGAGAATTTCAAACTATATTTAATTTATAAATATTGTTTAAATATTTTTGAATCATTTTGTCTCAAAATGATGCATTTCATGAGCTGTTTCTTTCCCTCATAAAATGATCCCAATGGTTTCCTAATTCTCCAGCCCAATTGTCACAATCATGTTAATTATCTAAATATTTATTTTGCAAAGGAACATTAGAATAGGAAGGGATCTGAGATGTTCAAGGAACTGTTATCAAACTGATATTTTAAAATGCCATATCCTAGCAAATGGTGACAATGGACAATTGATTTCTCTTTCTGGAATGCCCCCCCTCCTTTCTTATTGCTGCCAATTTAGATTTTGTCCATCCTTCAAAGCTCAATTCCATTTCCAATGTCTTGTGAAAAGTCACATACCACTCCATAGTGATGCTCTCATTATTCCCTAACTAAATTGCACAATTTAGTATCAACTGATAAGGGCACTCCCTTAATTATAAACACCTAATTAATGAAAGTACTAACTATATAATAATATTAATAAGCTTTTATATGGAATCTATATCTAGGTAGATAGTATTTAATAATTAATTTTAATCATAATCATTTCAGTAATATTCCTGTATGATTTACATGTATATATGTATATAAAATATTTAATAAGCAATTTATAGCTATTTAATAAGCATTTATATAGAAATTTAATGTTTGTCAAAATTATTTTCAATAATATTTTATTACCACAACACCCTAGAAGATAGGTGCTACTATTATCTATATTTTATAAACAAGAAAACTGAAAAAAACACGTTAAGTATCCTATCTAGAATCATACAGTTAGGAACTTAGATTTTTGCAATTCCAGGTCCAAAACTCTAGCCATTGTATTACCTGGCTGCCTCAATATCATGGCACCTTTCTCTCCACTCTTCTAAATGTAGTTTGATCAGGGAATGAAGCCACAGGACTGTTTCCTCCTTTATTTTGAAAACTGAGCTTGACACAAATTAATTGCATTAAAGTCAACCTATTTTGCTTCGTTGGATCTTTTAGATGGAAGATTTACTGAGATTACTGAATTCATTTCAAAAAATATTTCAAGTTCTATGTTTGGAAGTCAGCACTGGTATTTATTGTTATTTGTCCTTCATTCTCCGATCAGGAAGGTTATGTCTTACTTGTAAATGAATTTTATTTCAGTGAGAGAGTGCTATACAAATTCACCAGCCTCACTCTCTCTTCTGAAGTCATTTGGATCCAGTGGCAAGACTTAGATCAGGACAACTTGAGATGGCCTTGAATGTGAAATGAACTCAAGGAATTTCCAAACTAGTGGAAGAACTAAATAATTCCACAAATAAATACATTATAATTTAGAATAAGTTACATGTCCATAATAGATTTGAATGGCATGAGGGTTTAGGAAAGGACCATCTAACTTGTAAAATTTAGGGAAATCTTGTGAAAGAGGCATCTTGTAAACAAGGTCTAGAAAGAAGGGAAGAATTTCAATAGGTTGACATAAAGAAAGAATATATTTCAGGCAGAAAGGATGTCCTGAGAAAGGTGGTAAGAAAGGACAGGATTTGACTAGCAATGAATGCTCAAGTCTGACTGGACCATGGAGTAAGGGAAAGAATACCAAACTAGGTGGCGATTTGGTGAACATGCTTCTGAGCATAGATAATGGGAAGAAATCCTTCTCTCCACTTCAGAGGAGACATCCTCTGGCTGTTTCCTGTTGGCTTATTTTCTGATGACAAAATGTCTTTTAATTGGCTGCTGTGCTAGAACTGAATGGGCACACAAAAGGTTTGAATGGACAAACTTTCATTCTCTTGTTCAGTGACTGAGGCTAGAACTGCTGTTAGCCAGGAGCTGATCCCTGACCTGGCTACTATATTTCCATAAACACATCTATCAGAAGTCTAGTCCAGAAGTTGATGGCCGAGTCTGCCAATAGCCAGAATAACCTTGAGTCAGAAAAATTTTGATTTGTGAAAACCACAAAGGAGAAAACCCAGCTGAACAGGACATCAACTCATTGACTGGATATACAACATTCAGAAATGAATTTGTTGGAGATTACTTGAAGGGAAAACAAGACTCCCAGTGCCAAGAAGTACCATATCCTTGGAGATAATAGGGGGCCAAGAGTGAGGGGTTGGGGTGGAAAATGCTTTGTAGCAACCTTTTTAAATTTGAATCCATTCATCCCAGGGAATGATTGGGTGTTCTGGGGGAGAGAGTATTGTGTCCTTTCTAGGAGAATATTTTTTTTAAATTTAGTTCTTCATATACCTTCTCAGCAAATATTTCTTTGTAAATGCTAATTGTTTTTAATTGTTCAAGTGATATATGAAAGATAGTCACTGATTAAATTGTGTTGGTGCAAAACACAACAGATGGGGACTCATGAGTGATAATATTGGATATTCCAACCCATTTAGGTTAACCCTAGAACCCAGAAGGCATAATATCAATTCACCTTCTGAAGGCCATCTGACCACACTTGTATAGTTTAGGAGAGTTTGCCCAGGGTTTGTCCAGACAGATGAGAAAACTGAGATCCAGGGAGGTCATGACTGGCCTAAAATCCCAAAGATAATAAGTGAGATTTGAACTAAGAGCTCATACTTCTTAATTCAATGAAAAAGTTCAGTTAACTTCTCACTGCATCATAGTGCCTCAATCAGACTAACATAAATGACCTATGATTTTCATAGTAAGGGGACTCTCACAATTTATTTATACTTTATAACCTTAAAGAAATACCTAAAATTCAGGTAAGTTATTAATTTATAGCCCAAATATTAAAAATTGTGTTTTATTACATTTTATTTCCATTTAGAGTAGGAGAAAATGTTCAAGAGCGAGGAGAAGAAAATAGCCAAATATAGGGAGAAAAAGATATGTTCAGGCAATAGCTCCCGAGATAATAGTGCTCCAATCTCACCTTACTGTTGGCATTAATTATGAACTTCAAAGCAAGTTACCACTGTTCTCTAAAAAGTTCTTTGAAAATTAGCAAGTTAATCAATGTTCATAGCTTAGAGTTTCTGTTTTAAATTTAGTAGTTAAATATGGGAAAATAAATTTTAGTCTAGAAAAATGATAATCAAAATAATAAGACCTGATGAAATTAAACCAAGAGATTGGCCAATCATTGTGAGAGTCTCCACTCATTGCAGAAGTTCCATAAAAAGGGAGGGCATTCCACTTCATGTTGCCCCTCAAAATAACATCGCATTTTTTTAATCCTTTGTTTTCTCCTCATCAAATTTACATTAGTGAAGGCTAATTCAATCTATTCATATTGCAGCTGTCTTCAGAGTTCAGAGTTTACTCATAGAAAAATCATTGACATTTGTCACTTGGAAAAAAATACATTCAGTTTGTGGCCTGTAGTGGTCCTTTTTCTTTGCTTTTTTTCTTTTTTTTAGTCTAATTTTGTGTCATATTCAGGCTTATACATAAATAAAAGTCATCAGTCACCCATTACTTCGGATTCTGAATAAAAGACAGGATATGAACTTTAACCTTGGAATGTTTATTTCATTTCTGAGTAACCCATAAATCTAATTTTATTATAATTAGCCTACAAAAATAGGAATCCAATACAGTTTTAAATTTTTTTAAATAATAATAATTTTTAATTATGTCACTGCAAAATGTTCATATAGATTGCACAGATATATAATGGAGGCAGAAAGTCTCCAGAAGACATCTAGTCTATCTAGCAAGATAATTAATTATCCAAAGGGCATCTATCCAGCAAAAGTTTAAATGGCTATAGCTACAATAGGGAAACTTGGCTAAGGTCAATTATGGGGATGGAAGAGATGAGAGACAAATCTAATGAAAGAAATTCTTCAGGGGATTTTTTGCCATTTTTACCCTTAGTCAAATTAGTTGAAGTCCTGTTATAGAGAAGATGTGATCTTTGATCTCCAGTATTCCTGTCACTGGCACAAATAGCCCCATACTTCATTCTATTAGATTCTTATCAATTTATCCTAAATATCTATTGAGAATCTGTCCAATCCACTGCAGAATCTCCTTTGATTAATTTCTTATTTTTTAAATTCCCATGAAGCACCAGAATGTTCATTTGTTCAACTTTATTGTAACTACACTCAAAAAATTTATATGGCTAAATGCTGGAGATACAAAGACAAAAAGCAAAAGGTTTTTACCTCAGACAATTCAAGAGAAAGGAAAAGAAGAAAACAGACAGATAGATATAGGGTGAATAAGATATGTTCAGGCAGTAGCTCCTGAGATAATACTGCTCCAACCTTACCTTATTGTTGACATTAGCTGTGAACTTCAAAGCAAGTTATCATTGTTCTCTGAAGTATTCATAGCTCAGAGTTTCTGTCTTAAATTGAATAGTTCAACAGGGAAAAAAAATTTAGTCTAGAACAATGATAATCAAAATGGTAAGGAAATAATGATGAGACTTGAAGAAATTAAGCTAGAGGGTACAGTTCCCTTTCTGGCCATTCATATGCTTCACATATAGGAGTTATTGTCATAAGTCTACTTAAACTAGGAAGCTGGTCTGATGAAACAATATCTGTTTCATGTGGGCTACACTAGATTTTTCTTTTTAAAAAAGCAATGAAGGGGTCAGCTAGATAGTGCAGTAGATAGAGTACCAGTCTTGCAGTCCAGAGGACCTGAGTTCAAATCCAGTCTCAGACACTTAACACTTACTGGCTGTATGATGGTAAGCAAATTACTTAACCCCAATTGCCTCTCAAAAAATCCCAACTAAAAAAGCAATGAAATCATCCTTGGAACCTCATAGGTCTAGAGGGACTAAGGGTTAAACCAGCATTTCTAGAATACCTGAGACATAAAAACCCATAATTGGGCACTTCTCAGTTTTAACTCATCACCAATATGGCAAGCCCAGAGGTAAGGGCAGTGTCATCCAACTGATTCAAGTGCTGAATCTTTGCTAAATATATCCTTTCAAGGCCACTGTAAAGTAAATGCCTTTTATTATATATTTTACGGTCTGCAAGGATCTTGTTTCTTTCTAATTCCAAGCCTGAACCACTAGAATAGTCTGAAAGCATCCTGACCCAGAAGAGTGAGACACTAGGAAGTGGTATCTTTTGACCATCAAACCCCATGAAACAAATAAGTACACAAAATTGCCCTTGTTTCATTTTGATCTCCCTCCTTTTGCTTCTATGATGATGTTGGTGGAGTAGCAGAGAATGGGACCAAAATTTATTAAGAATGATTCAATCATTGTTTTTAGAGCATCTGCATATTAGTGGATAGAAAGATTCATGTATATACATGGATACTGCTATAACTACAAGTATAAGTGTATGCATGTATGCACAAATCTGTTTATATATAGATAAGTATATATGAATATATGTTATATATCTGTCTATATGGCTACAGTGAATATGCATGTGTGTTTGTATATGTATATGTGTACATATATGAATGTATATATGCATGTAGATTGTATTATATAGGTGTATATAGAATAAATGTGTATGTATAAATATATTTTCACATGTTTTTAATTGTGCTTTTTTCCATGTTTGAAAGGTTGACTTTTGAGACAATGTTTTCCAATTATTGTAATGATTTTTTGCAATCTAGAAAATCTATACTAGCCCAAATCCTTTCTAATAAAATCTATAAATTGTGATACAGACTCTTTCCTGGAGGCCTTTTACTCCTTCACCTACCTATTTTTTTTTTCTTTTTCTTCTCACAAATTCTCCAACCCTAACTTTTGATCTTTCTTCTTGACCCAAGGCATGGAATTTAGACATTTTATCAGCTTGCAAATATGTCAGGTTGTAAACCACTATAGTAGAATATCTGCAAACTCTTCAAATGTTTTTCAACTTTTCATTAATCAAAGAATTTGCAAATAATGTAGTAGTTTGCTGATGAGGAAATTGGCACAGACAGCAGTTAAGTGACTTGTCCAGGATCATAGTATGTGTCTGGACTCAAACTCAAGTGTTCCTAATTCCATTTCAAAAGCTCTGTCTACTCCACCACCTAGAAGAAGACATGAAAGATTTTAAAAGACTTCCTGAACAGGAGTCATAAAGTATGTGAGCAATGTGACATTAATAACTTTCTGTCAACAACTGTTTCTCAACAAGTTTCTCCCTGGTATCATAATACTCTAGTATCATTTAGAAAAGAAATAAATGGGTCAGTCCATGACCTTTGTACCTCAATCCTAAATAGGTCATTCCAACACCCCAGTTATCTACCTTCATTGATCCACTGACAGCCCACTAACTGTGCTCCTAAATCGAGCCTATTTGTATTTTTTAAATGAAAATAATGGACTACTGATTTTTTTAGTGAAATTAATAGGACTCTTTCTTTAATACCATAGAGGTACATTTTTATATACTCAGAATTTTTTAAGGAAAGCTATCCCTAATTGTTTAATAAATTATGTGACTGCTGTCACAAAGATCTCCTGGGAATTTTATACTATCAAAGCCTTTCAAGACCTCCCCCTGCCTGAGGCAGAAAGAACCACAACAGTTGCATGCAGGGATCTTACTCATCAATCCTTATTCCTGCGGGGGGTCATGTTTCTCTTTCCATCAGTGGGTGGTCCCTCTCAGATCAGGCTAATGAGACACTCTGGGTGTCTCCCATGATGTCTAAGGCTATTGTTTTAAGATGCCTCTTCCTTGGGAAGTTAGTATGTTGAACCCTGTCTACTCTGCTTTTTTCTCCTGCCAAGCCCATAGGTATAAAATCTTTACTCAACACTACCAGTATTTTCCACTGATTATAAGTATAATCCTTAGAGGCAGTTCCTGCTTAAGCCATGAGTATGTAACCCCCAAAAAACTTAAAGAGGCTCTCTAAATAGATCAGCATTAGTCAGATAATGCCTCTAGGACTGACTTTAAGAGAAGATACTATGATTTCAGAGGTAGTAAGAAAGGGTTCTAGCTTTACTTACCTCCCAATTAAAAGCTACAATTACAAAAGTCTTAAAAGGCAAATATCCATGGAATAAATATTAATTTGATTTCAACTTCTACTAAATTATAAATTATATGTCAGAACCAGTATAAGATTTAGATTGGATAGATTCTAAGGGTTGGGTCCTACATGACTCCAGTACCATTTGTTGGAATGTATATGTAGAAAAGAGGAGCTCCACAAGTGACTATTTTTCCTTAACTCTCTGGAGTGCCATTGGAGGTTAGATAGTGCCTTATTTTTTTTTAAATCAGGAGTAGTCTCTTCTCTCCCTCCCTCCTTTTCCTCTAGACGTCAGGAACAAATTGTACTTGTAATTTCAGACAGAGCATAGTGTTTGCAAAGCATTCAAGCTGGATCAATCATACAACTGAGTCCTCTTTCCTGCTCACATATCTACTAATATATCGGGGAACTATCTTACAGGGCAGGTATACACTCCTTTGTAAAATGGCACCTGTATAGCTCTTTTTATATAATGATACCTGTACAGCACTTTTCCCTTCGAACCTAAAAGCTGTATTCTCTAGAAAACATACTAAATATGGCTATAATGGTATCATGTTTTTCTTAAGGATATGCAGTATATCAATATTTACTGCCAATCATCATTTTGACACATCAAATAAGCAATATTAATTGAAGGCACATGAAAATTATTTTCTGAGACAAACAATTGGGAGCAAAAAAAGCTCAAATCATCCATAATTCAACAACTAATAAGCACCTGCTACATACAAGGTCTTATGCAAAGTACTAAGCATACAAAAAAGGGAAAAGGCAGAGATAGAGGGACTGTGGGAATACAGTCATGTTTATTTGTTATTAGAAGAATTATGAAATCAGCTATTTTGGATCTCAATTTGGAATGATCAAAGAAAAGTGACTAAACTGGCCATATCCTTTGAGGATACCTAGGATATTCTTCCACCTCCATTGCACCAAAGAGAAGGTAAGATCAAAGACAAAGTTCAATTTATAACAAAAGATTACCAGCAGCACTCTAGAATAGCAAAGCATTGGAAACAAAATGATTTCTTCGCAATTGGAGAATGGCTGAAAAAACTGTGCATTAATGTTTAATTATAATGTTTAATGATATTATTGCACCATCATAAATGATGGCTGTAAGTATTTCAGAGAAATATGGAAACAGCTATCAATGAACAAATCAAAATAACCCCAAATAGAGTCATGAAAAGTCAGATATTACTAAAAAAAAATGATTTAACAGTAATGTGTCAGGCATTGTGCTAAGTGCTGGGAATACAAATACAAAAAAATCCACCTCAGGGAACTTACCATCTAATGAGGAAAAACACCATACAATAGGTAGCTGAAATGGGGATGAGGGAAGTAACTGGTTCAAAAGTATGATGGAAAAATCTAAAGAAGTACAGCCAAATGGGAAAGGAAAAAAATGGCTTTCTGGGAACTCTCCTTAAGTATAGGCTTTGGGAGCAGCATTTCTCACTTCCTTCTACCCAGAGAGACAGAGAGTATTGAGGTTACTGAAGACATTTGAATACTAAGGCTGATAAAAATTTTTTAAATAATATTTTATTTCATCCAGTGACATATAAAATATATTTAAAATTCATTGTTTATTATTAAAGTTTTCCAAATTTCAAACCTTCCTTCTTTCCTGCCTTCCTCTCTGAGATGGTAAGCAATCTGATATACATTATACACAAGCAATCATGTAAAACATTTTGATATTGGTCATTTTGTGTAAGAAGACTAGAACAATAAAAAAAAAGAGTGAAAATAGTATGCTTCAGTCTGTATTCAAACAACATCAATTCTTTTTCTGAAGGAAGATGTTATTTTTCATCATGAAATCTATGGGATTGTCTTGGATCATTGTGTGTGTGTGTGTATGTATACATATATGTATGTATGTATGTATGTATAACCAAATCATTCACAATTCTTCATTGTACAATATTACTGTTATTGTACTATGTTCTCCTGTTTCTGTTCAATTCATTTCATGTCAATTCATGTAAGTCTTTCCATGTTTTTTGAATTATGCTTATCATTTCTTATAGCACAATACTATTTTCTTGCAATCATATACCACAACTTGTTCAAGACTGATACAGTCTTGCAGGATGGTGAGGTTCCTAGGGCTATTAGGACAGAATAGGGTCTATATGCATTCTCATTTACAATCACTACAAGGATATTTTTACAAGGATATATTTAACAATTAGTTTTTTCTTTGTCAAAATGGAAGATTAGATCTGGAAGGAGGGTAGAAAATAAATGAGATATAGAGGAGAAAAGTCATCATTTAAAATGTATTCTTTTAAAAGATAGATATAACATATATTCCATTTCCCAAAGAAGTTCACAGGATCCTAGTCTCAGAAATTTACAACTGAAAGGTATTTTAGAAAGAATACAATCTAAATTCTTCATTTTCAAGATGAGAAAACCAAGGCACAGTTCAAGGCTCACTTGAAGTTATAGAACTAACAATGTCTGATATGTGATTGGAACCATGTTCTCAATTCCATATCCATAATCCTACCATTCTATTCAAGAATATTTATTAATCAGTGATTATGTGCTTGGCACTGTGCTAAGTGCTGAAATCCAGGAATGGAAAGAACATTAATATTAAAAAGAAAGATTAAAAACACCTTGAGCACAGATATTTTATCTGTCTCTATTTGGGAAAGGAGAAGGAAGTAAAAAAGAAAGGGAATAAATAAATCAGGATTTCACTCTTACTAAAGGGTTTGGGTCATCTATTAGAGCCCAGAAAATTGAAAACAATAAAGAGAAGATGAATTGTGTTTGACTAAGGCTCCACATAATACCCACATGGCCTGGCTATTAAACTCATCTTTAAAATCTGTTTGTCTTGACAAATGCTGATCCTGGAAAATCCTGACTTATTCTTCTTAAATTGTTCAGTCACTTATTAGTGACTTCACAAGAAGTTCATCTACGTAATATTTTCATATTCCAGTTGGTAAATGCATGGACACCTGGTCCTTGCCATCAAGGAGCTTAAATTCTATTCAGCCAGGCAAAAAATTCACCAAATTCTCACTATGTAGCAGATACTGTGCTAGGCATTGGGAATACAAAGCTAAAAATGAATTAGTTTTTGCCATCAAAGAACTTACATCCTAGTCAGTCAGTCAAAAGTATTTAATAAATACTCCTCAGACACTGTGCTAAATTTTGTCATATAATAACATTGGGAGAATTGGTATTAAAACAATGGCCAAAAGATGTCTTAGGTAAGTGGTGTCAAACTCACATATAAAGGGGGCCACTAATTTATACGTCAGATTCCTTCTAGCTACATTTTGACCATTTTAAATTATGTTATCTATATTTTGTTGTATTTTTATTTATTTTGTTAAATATCTCTCAATTACATTTTATTCTGTTGGGCAGCACTTAAGAGTGTGCATCATATGCAGTATGTTTGACACCTCTGCCTTAGAATAGATTAGAAATATAAATGTATGGATATAGTACATGTGGACCTTGAACAGAAAGCTGAGGTAGTGTTTAAGAGATGTAATGTTGGTTGGAATTTTAAATTATATTTGAGGAAAATGCTGAGAGTATAAGGAGTAGATATAAATATAGATAGGTGGTGGTTATTGCAACTGATAACCTCGATTATTGCTACTGCTAAAATTTCTAGCACTATATTAAATAGTTGTGGTAATATTAATGGGATTTTTTAAAAAAGGCTCTAGTATGTTTCCATTACATATAATGCTGGACTCTTGATTGTAGATAATATGGCTTACCATGCTAAGGAAAGGTTCATGTATTCCTCTATTTTCTGGTATTTCTAAAATAAATGGATATTATATGTTATCAATAGTGTTTTCTGCATCTACTGATAAAATCATGATTTTGTTTTATTATTATTAATATGTCTCTTATTTTATAGCTTTATAGATTAAAGTAACCTTATATTCTTGGTATGACTCTAATCTGATTACAATGTTCAATTTTTGTCACATGCTAATATTTTAATTAAAAGTTTTTCACTAGGATGCACATGTAAAAATGTTTGTAGCAGCCCTTTTTGTAATGACAAGAAACTGGAAACTTGAGTGGATGCCCATCAGTTGGAGAATGGTTGAATAAGTTATGTTATATAAATGTTATGGAATATTATTGTTCTAGGAGAAACAATCAGCAGGATGATTTCAGAAAGGCCTGGAGAGGCTTACATGAACTGATAATAAGTGAAGTGAGTAGAACCAAGAGAACATTGTACATAGCAATAAGATGTGATAATCAATTCTGACGATCAACAATGAAGTGATTCAGACAAATTCTAACAAACTTGCGATGAAGAGAGCCATCTGAATCTAGAAAGAGGACTTTGGGGACTAAATGTGGCTCACAATATATTATTTTCATCTTTTTTGTTGCTTTTCTCTTTTTTTGTTTTTGATCTGATTTTTCTTGTGCAGCATAATAATTGTTGAAATAGATATAGAATAATTGTACATGTTTAACATATATTGGATTAATTGCTCTCTAGGGGAAGGAGGTTGGAAGAAGGGAGGGAGAAAAATTTGGAACACAAGGTTTTGCAAGAGTGAGTGTTGACAATTATCTTTGCATATATTTTGAAAATAAAAAAGCTACTATTAAAAAAAGTTTTTCACTAATATTTTTCAGTGATATTGATCTGTAATTTTCTTTCTCTGTTTTAATGTTCCTGGTTTAAGTATCAAAACCATAAATAGGATTCCTCTTGATTTTTTCACACTACAATATTGGAATTGATTTTTTAATATTTGATAGAATTCATTTGTAAATTCATCTAGTTCTGTTTTTTTCTTTGAGACTTATTTTATGACTTGCAAAATTTCTTTGGCTCAATTTCTTGATTTGAGATTTTTTATTTTTATATGGATTTCTCCATTTTACTCAAGGTATAAGTTTTAATGGCATATAGGTAGCTAGGATGGATAGATATAGATCACAAAATCAGGAAGACAAGTCTAAATGCTGCTTCAAATACTTTTTTAGTTATGTGACTCTGGATAAGTCAGGTAAGCTCTCTGCAGCAGTTTGCTCATCTATAAAGTGAGGATAATAATAACATCTAGTTCAAAGATTTAATACTTGCTATAATGCTATATAAATACTGGCTATTATGTAGGAAGAAAACTAGTTTTTAATAATATCCTTCATTTCTTCTTCATTTCTTATTAATTCTCTTTTTTTCATTTCTCACCCTATTTATTTGATTTTCTTCCTTTCAATCAAATTAACTAATGGTTAATCTATTTATTTTTGAAAATGTTTCTATTTTGTCACTTATTTTGCTTTCAATTATTTTCAGAATTCTTACTTTGCTCATTAATTGGAGTTTTTTAATTTGTTGATTCAGGAGGACTATTTTTAAGTTACATATCCAATTAATTATTCTGTTCTTTCCTTTGTTTATGAAGCTGCTTAAAGTTTCATAAATTTTCCTCAAAGGACTGCTTTGGCTACTTCCCAAAATTTTGGATATGCTGCTTCATTATTGTCATTATTTTTAATTGAATTATCTATCATCTCTATAATTTGTTTTTTGATACATTGATTTTTAAAGGATTTTGACTTAATGTACAATTAACTTTTATTCCTTTTGTCAACGGTCCTTTCTCTAATATAATTTTATTATATTTCAGGCAGTAAAAAATGCCTTTGATGTTATTGCTTTTCTGAATTTTTGTGAGATCTTTAAGCAGCGATGTATAGACAATTTTTGTAAATGTTGATTACACAGTTGAGAAAGATATACTACTTCCATTCAAAAATTGCTAAATATCTATTGAATTTAATGTTTTAAAATTCTATTCAGATTCTTAACTTCTTTCTTGTTTACTTTTTAGGTTATATACTTGAAAGGGATACCTTGAAATCCTTCACTATTGTAGATTTATATTATTTTCCTATGTAATTTGTTTAGCTTTTCCTTTAAGTTTTAAATGATATATCACTGAGTAAGTACGTGTATACTGTTGAAATAAATTCATTATCTATGGCACTTTTTCATAAAATAATTTCCCTGTTTATGTCTTTTAATTCAGTCTATTTTAGCCATTTCTTTGTCATCATAATTTCTAATTTTTTATCTTATTTTGTTTTGTTTTAGTTCAGTTGAGGAATAATACCTTTTACTCTAATCCCTTATTCTGTGTGTGTGAAAGTATGTTTCAATTATATTTTTTGCAAGCAATATATTGCTGAATTCTGCTTTCTACTTCATTTTGTGATACTCTTGCATTATATTATTGAATTTATCCCATTCACTCAGTTATGATTATTTATTATGCCTTTCTCTCATCCTATTATCTTATTTTTTCCCTCACTTTGCTTCCTAATACATTTTTATCATAAGACTTTGTTCTTCCTTTCCTTCAAAATCCCTCTTCTCAATTCCCCCTCTAATCTTAGGATTTGTTTTATTTTGATTAATCCTTCTCTAAATCTATCCTCTCTCATTCTCCCCTTCTCCTTTTTCCTATTTCCTGTTAGGTTACATATATATAATGTCAAACTCTGTGTATGTATGTATGTATGAATAAATGTATGATTTCTACTCTCCTTTGACAGAGATGAGAGTGTGATGAAAGTAATATCTATTTCTGCCCTCCCTTCAATATTTGTATAGACTTTGACTTGTATATCCTGATAATGAGAGCTAAGTTCCTTTTTTCTCAGTACTATATCTTTTCAGTCCTGCCTTTCCTTTATTCTTTTAATGTCATCAAAAATAATAAAATAACTACCATTCTTTCTGTCATACTTGACTTCCTTTATGACCCTTAATGATATTAGGGTTCTCTAGGGAATATATATTTCAATCTCCTACCCCCATGTTAGAATTTAAACATTTCATCTGCATAAAATCCTTTTTGTATAAAGATATACTTGTACATATCTACATTTTTGTGTTTCTCTTGACTCCCATATTTCTCTTTCAGAATTTCTATTTAGCTCTGGTCTTTTCATCAGGAATGTTTGGCAGTCCTTTATTTCATTGAAGGTTTATATTTCCCCATGTAGGATTATATTCAGTTTTGCTCAGCAAGTTATTCTTCAGATTGTTTCTTGAGGTCTTTTCCAAATCTGTCATTCTCTAAAAACATAGTTTTGAGATTTTCCTAAATTTTTTAAGATAGTGAGCTTTTGTAACACGCAAAAGGAAAAAAAATACACATTAACTATCCTAGCTAGAATCAGAGATTTATATATTCCAGTTCTTTTGTTTTTGTTTTGCTTTCATGAAGAAAATAAAACCAAAATGGAGAAATGTCATATTTAATTCTGGTTGAAGGGTTTTATTAGCAATTTTGTTGCATTTTAAGGAATGGTTTTCAAATTCTGTTTTGTTTGTTTATTTGTTTTTACCTCAGGAATTGGACTCTGTCTCTTTTTGGACATATTCCCCTATTCATTTTCTCTTGTTTTAGCATGACCCAACTCTTATTGCAACACCGCCAAGCAGAGACAAAAAATTATTCTCTTAGGGTTTCTCTGACCCTATTTACAGGCTCTCATTTAGTTGGGCAATACCATATTGGATCCAATTCAATATGGGAGTTCATCTTTATCTCCCCTCATTTTAGGCCATGTATAAGTGCCAACATTTGTCAGATTAGCTGGTTTATACTGAGCCACAGTTGTTCCCTTCCTTTGGGTTTCTTGCTTGTCACATTCATTTAGTAACCTAATTGGAACTTTTTCTTATTCCACATTAACTTTGATTTAGCAGCTGAGATTTCTGCCCCATTTCCAAACAAGCCTCTACTAGTCCCTAGTTTCTTCATCTTCTAGAGACACATGGTTTTCTTTCTCCCAAACACATGACTAGTATTAGGGCTTCCCCCTCAAGGGAGAAGAGAGGACAATTCTCTCATTGCAAATGAGCTGCCTCTGGCACACAAGTTTCACCGTGGTCATATCCTTTAAGGGAATCTCCGTGG
The DNA here is from genome assembly GCA_023553655.1 of Myrmecobius fasciatus. Classification (NCBI taxonomy): domain Eukaryota; kingdom Metazoa; phylum Chordata; class Mammalia; order Dasyuromorphia; family Myrmecobiidae; genus Myrmecobius; species Myrmecobius fasciatus. The sequence goes on along the minus strand of JAJPUD010011229.1, from coordinate 34,232 downwards.
ACAAGATTGCCTGACACCCTTCCCTGGAATGTGTAAAGCTCTGCTCTGGCTTGTTTTGCCTTCATGTCACACTTTCTTTCCATAGCTAGTATTTGTTCAAGAGCCAGGACACATTAGAATGTTGTCTTTTTTTTTCCATTTGGTGCATGATTTTCCAAACTTGGCATCAAATAAGTACTGCCAAATCTTCTCAAGTTGTGTCAACAAGGAACAAAGGTAACAACAAATTTGCCCCGCTTTTTTCTGGATCATTTGTTCAATAAAAGCAGGCTCCAGAGTGGATCAGTTGGCATAATATATTTAACTTGATTTTCTATATTGACCAGTATAACTTGATAATGGTCAAATATCTATTTTCCACAAGATTGGTGCATTGACTGATTGAGTCACTTAACTTGTGTTTGACTCAGCTTCCCTAACTATAAAATGAGAATAACAATAATACCTACTTGTCAGGCTTGTTGTGAAGATCAAAGAAGATAATATTTGTAAAGAATTTAGCAGAGTGACTGCCACAAAGCAGGTGCTATACAAATGCTAGCTATTATTATTATTATTATTATTATTACTAAAATTATTATTGTCTTAATTGCTTATGAAATTTTAAATAATAAAATAAGTATCAAAATGAAGAGATTCAAGAGTCAAGAAACATCTTGAAAGAATAAATGCTAAATGTACTAGTTCATCTGAAAGATATCACAAATCAAGAGTAAGACTAATTAAGAATACGAAACTATTTGCATAATATTTCAGAGGAAGAGAATGGAAGATAAATGATTAAATGGATGAATTAAATGAACAAAAAGGATTAAGTGTTTATTATCTATCCACTTCCATACTAGGCTCTGTAACTACAAATACAAAAGCAAAAAACTATCTGCCTCCAAAGAACTTAGATGAGGAAGACCACATCTAGGGAAATGGTGGTCTTTTAAAAGAGACACTGGTGATGATGAACATAGGGAGTAGATTGACACACGTTATTTGATCACAATGGCAAGGTTGATTTGACTCTGTTTCATGGCTACAGAATTAGAGGGGGTCAAGGGAAGAGGAAAAAGGGGGTAGGCAGAAAGGCAGTTATTGAAGCTATGTGAAGATGGCCAGTGAGTAAGAAGTGAAGTACAGCATGGTGGCTGGAGCTTTCTGGAAATAGTTTTTCAGTCATTACAAATAAGGACTCCCACACTCAAGTAGTAAAAGATAGTACAAAACAATATGGGGTTATAGAAAGGAGTATGCTAGAGATGGTTTGTGCCTGTTCAAGAAAGCCAATTGTTAATTTTCATTGTAAACATTTACATTTTGGTCGTTGACATTACAAATCAGCATTTGGTTTCTTGTTTTGTTGATTTTCTAGACTTTAGAAAGTGAAAGAGAAAATGCTATGAATTAAATTTAAAATTGCATTATATGTATATTCCCTTCTTATCCCACCACCCCCCAAAGCTGGTTATTAAACATTTACCAGCATGCCAATATGCAATACCTAAAAAAAAAAAAACAGCTTTTCTTAGCACCTTAGTCACCAGTGAATCTAGAAGTATGAAAATAAATAGATCTGTAATGAAACATCTCAGCCAGATTATATAATTCATTTTCAATATTAATGGCACTAAAACCAAGACCTTTGCATTCTAATCCATGTGCTCAGCTAATCCTCTTACCTCCTCTCTTCTCCAAAATATTGACCCACTCTTTTACTTATTTTCAGTATCTCTCTGCTTCTAGCCTAATTTTTACTGCCTAAAAGCATATCCATCTTTCCCTCATCCCACACCCCAAAAAAATTTCACTTGATCCTTTCACCATACTATCATCCCATATCTTTTTCTGTCCTTTGCAGCTAAAACTCCTTGAAAAGCCCATCTACCACAGGTGTTGCCTCCCACTCTCTTCCTAACTTCTTATAATCTGGCTTTCAATCTTATTCTACCAAAACTGTTCTCTCCGAGGTTATTAATTATTTTAGCAGCCAAATCCAATAGACTTTTCTCAATCCTCCTTCTTGACTTCCCTGCAGTCTTTGACATGGTCAATCACATTCTTCTTTAATGCTCTCCTTTCTCTAGAAAACCATTCTTGATTTTCAATCATTGTCTCTTTTGCTGGACCCTCCTCCAGATCATGTTTTCTAACCATAAGTATCACTTAGAGTTCTCTCCTGGGATCTCTTCTCTTCTAGCTCTATACATAACTACTCCACTTGATGATTGCATGAGCTCCTATGAATTTAATTACCATCACTATACTGATATTTCCCAAATATAACTTTCCTGCCCTAATCATTTTGCTAATCTCCAATCTCCTGGGATTCAACTGTCCTTTCAGGCATCTTTAATTGGATGTCAAGTAGACATCTTAAACTCAATAAGTAAAAAATAAAACTCATTATTTCCACCCCAATCCATTCCCCTTTCCTCTTATTACCATAATGAATGCCACACAGTCTTTTCAGTCCTCCAGTTTTATAATCCTGGAGTCATCCTGGATTCTCCCTATTTCTCATCTTCCATATCCAAGCTGGTACAATGACAATGTCACCTTCATATCTTCTTTAATATGCTTCCTTTTTTCTTCTGACACTGTCAACAGCAGTACAGGCTCTCATCATTTCACACCTGGATTATTTGCGTCTGCCCACTTCAAGTCTCTCCCCATTCCAATCTATGCTTCATTCAGTTACTATGGTGTTTTCCTAAAACACCGATCCTATCAATGATATCCCCCTATTCACTAAACTATAATAGCTGCCTACTTTTTCCAGGAGCAAATATAAATTTCTCTAATTGATATTTATATCTTTGAAACTTAACCCTCCTACCTTTCCAGCTTTACACACCTTATTCCATAACACATACTCTTTTATCCAGTGACTTTGATCTCCTGACTCCAACACACTCTGTATTTTAGCTCTGGACATTTTCTCTGCCTGTCCCCATGCCTGGAATTCTCTCCCTCTTCTACTCTATTGACCTCCCTAGCTTCCTTAAAGACTCAACTGAAAGCCCACTTTCTATAAAAGGCCCTCCTTAACCTCTTTTAATTCCAGTGCTTCCCCCCCCGCCCCCATTTATCCTGTGTGTAACTTCCTTTGTATATACTTGTTTACATGTTGTCTCCCCTTTTAGATTGTAAGCTTCTTAGAGGCAGGGACTGTCTTTTTTCTCTTTTTGTATTCCCACTGCTTAGAATAGTGCCTGGTACATAGTAAGTAGGAATTTAATTAACATTTATTGATTAATAGCAACATTGTGATGTTCTAAATGAGAAAGTAGAAAGGACTTTTTTTTTAAATGAAGACAATGTAATAGACCCCATCTAAATAAAATCAAAGAAATTTAGATTTGGAAAGCAATTAATCCAACCTGTACCTAGTTTGAGAGAGCATACTCTCTATACCTGTAGTGTCAAACTTAAATTTAAAAAGAAGCCATTTAATCTAAAGATAAGAATTTTCCCTGAGCTAGGAGTTGACTTAATTTTAAAATAGAGTGTTATCTATGTTTTATTGTTCTTTTTCCCAGTTACATTTTAATCTGGTTCCCAGCTCTATCATACCCTCAACCTGATTATCATCCTTCCTATTCCAATCACACAATTATTCCATAATTCCTACTTTGATGCCTCATCATGGTATGGAGGTGGTTCTGGACATAGTAGAAAGAGTGCCTTGCCTGAGTTCAAATCCAGTCTTAGATACTTACTATCTGTGTAATCTTAAGCAATGTGACTTAACTTCTGTTTGACCCAGTTTCCCCAACAGTAAAATGAAGATGATAATAATAATATTTAGTTCACAGGATCCTGTGAGGATCAAATGAGATAGGATTTGCAAATTGTCTAGCATAATTCTCCTTCTCTTCCCCTTTTCAATGACTGTGCCCATAGAAGAAGCTCCAGCAGTTTCTAGCATGCCAAAAATGCTTCAATTATGATCCCAACAAAAAAAATATCAGTTTTCTGAGGACTAGACTACTCAGCTGTGGAGGGGCCCCTGTTAGAAGGCTAGTTGATGAATTCTTTGGCTATGTCAATCTAGAAAAAAAAAGAAAAAGAAAAATATAAAATGGCTTCCAGTCCATCATGACCTTCATTGGAGAGGGGGGGGGGGGAAGAAGAGGAAGAAGAAGAAGGAGGAGGAGGAAAAAGAACAAGAAGAACAAGAAGTGAAAGAGAAGGAAGAAGAAGAAGTGAAAGAGGGAAGAAGCAAGAAAGAGAGGGAAATAATCAGAGAAACAGAGAGAGAATCAGATAAATATATATATTGACATAGATGATAGATAACAGAGATAGATATACAGATAGATGAAAGATAGATAATCATATATATATTGGCATAAATGATATATAATAAATAGATACACAGAGAGATGATAATCAAATAAATATATAGATTGACATAGATGATAGATAACAAGATAGATACACAGATAGATGATATATAATCAGATATATATTAACATAGATGAGAGATAACTAATAGATACATAGATGATAGGTAGATAGATAGATAATCAGATAACTATATAAACTGATATAGATGACAGATAATAAGATGGATATACAGATAGATGATAGATAATCAGCTATATACTGACATAGATGAGACAACAGATAGATATACAGATAGGTAGATGATAGATAATCAGATAAATACATAGATTGACATAGATGAGAGATAACATATAGATACACAGATAAATGATAGATATAAATGTTGTTTTGTTCTCTTTTGAAGATAGATGATAGATACACAGATAGCTAGACAGATTATAAAGGAAAATGATAGATATAGAGAGAGATGATAGATACACAAATTTATAAATGGTAGATAGATTATAGATATACAGATAGGTGATAGATACATACATACATACATACATACATAGATGATTGAATGTTTCTTAATTAGCAACTATGTGGCCATGCAATATCTACTTTAGTAACTGGCAGGAAATGAGGCTATAAGTACCATGATTCACCTTTTAATGCTGTTAAAATTCACTGAATTGAAAAATCCTCATTTGATGCTCTACAAGTGGACATATATCAATACTAACATTCTCACTGTATATGAAATGAGAAAATAAGGAACATGCAACTAAATGGAAGTTATCCTTACATGTTCTTTAGCTAAATGGATAGAATACTGGAGGCAGGCTGAAGTTAAATCTTACTGCAGTCACTTATTAGTTTTGTGACTCTAGGCTTAACTTCCTTCTGCTTTGGTTTTTCTCATCTGTGACATAGGTATGAGAATAGCACATCCCTGCTGGGGTTGTTAGGAAGATAAAATGAAAAAACTGAAATACTGAAACCTCTCATTCTTTGTAAAGTATCTTTCAGACCTCAAAATTCATATAAATGTTAATTATTATGATTAGCCTTAGAAAAATAAAGAGTTGGAAAGACTGATTTTATAATGATTCTAAAGATATCTAGAAATACTATTTCTTTGAACATGTCATCTTGTCTTTTCATGCTTATGATAAGTATTTGAAAAAGCAATTGAAGCTTATGTGACATTTATTACAGCAGACAAAAAGAATATTCTGTGTAAAACTTTTTAAGAACTTTCAAATTAATACAACATATACTTTGATATATGGTGACTTCAATGCAAAGTGCAAGGGTAAGGATAGAAATAATCTACTGGAAAATTTGGTTCAGGTATGAGGAATGAGAGAATCCACAGAGAAGACTACACAAAAGGCTCTTGCTTACAAGTTATAGCATCTCCCAATTTTATAGATGAGGAAATCAGGGACTATAGAGGGACTTAGCCAGGGTCACACAGTTATCCATTGAGGCCGGATGTTAAAGTCAGGTATTCCTGACTCCAGGCCCAGCACTCTGTCCAATGAGCTACATAGATGCCTATAAATAATCCAAAGTTGCTGAACATAATAATTGCTGAAAAAAAAGCATCATATGCACTCACATGGATACACAAATTGATTAAATTTTAATAGACACAGAATGACTCATTATTGATGTGGGAATAATTTCTGAATCATTTGCCTGTGTATAAACAGACCGCTGATTTGTTAGAACAATTATGAAAATTAATATAAAGCTAGAAAAAAATAAAAAGTATTCAATGGACAATTAGAACCAACTTGACCTGATCTATTTAAACAAATTATTTATGCTGAAAAATAGAAACTGAATGAAGGACAGGATATCAACACAGATTATAACAATTTAATATAGAAATTTAATGATATAAATCAATTTCCATAATGAGGAGATAAAAACATCCTAGAAAAACATTCTGTCTTAGCAAACATTTAGTTTATTTGCTAAGCTGAGCACATGGCCACTAAGAACATCACTGGTTTGAAATTAAAACTGCAAAATCTTACAAAAAAGAAAATCTTACAAAACTCTCTACTTTAGGAAATAATAAAACTAGTTCAAACCAATGAATACAGATAGCAATATATTGATTGCCTGGGTCCATGAACTGCCACCAAGAAACAAACAAAACATGTTTAAAATTCCAAGGGATGTAGTGATTAAGTTTTATAATTTTATTATCAATCAATAAATTTCACAAGTATATATACTTATATATACATACATATATACATATACACACACATAAATGTATATATATAATTGAAATCTAAGAAATTATGAATACAAGCGATTAAAGAAGGCTGAGAGGACTAGTATGAACTGAGACAGAATGAAGTAACCAGAATCAGGAAATGATAATTACAGTGGTGTAAAGAAGTGAACAATAAAGTGAAACTGAACACCATATAATTATCCAACCAAATTTGGCTTCAGAACATAGATAAGAAAGTGTGTAGCTCCCTTCTTCCACTAGGTCTAGAATGTCAGATCAATATGTCATTTGGTTTGCTAAAGAGAACTGATCAGATTACTTTAGAGAATTTGTAAAGTTTTTTTTTTTCTGGTTTGTTTCTTTGGAGTTTTTTTGGTTTGCTTTTTAAATAACCCCCAAATTTCTACCTAAAATGAAGACTCAATTTTGTTTTGTTTTGTTTTGTTTTTTAATACTAATACTATTGTAAAGCTGATAGCCATGGAACACTATGATTTCTGGAAAAAAAATGAAAATGAAGATCATCACAAAATAATGATGTATATGAGTAAGTTGCAATTTATTACAAAAAAAGGAATTGAAAATCTCTAATATGTGGTATCCTACTCTTGATGCTTCTTTTTGCTGATGCTATTGTACTGATCATATCTAGCCCTAGGCTATTACAAGACCTCCTCATTGAAAACCATGACTCCTCAAAAGGGATTGAACTAATCATCACATAGGGAAAACTATGAAAAATGCATATTGCTCTGATTATAGTATAGGGTAGAATGGATGGTCCATAACAAACACTATCACAAAAGATCTCATATTCATGACTATCACTTGAAAAATTTTTATGTAGCCCTATGTATAAAATGGGTATATAAATAAAAAATTTACTGATGATGAATCATAGTTTCACAACCACCACATTCAATTATGAGACTCCCTATGAGAGAGTCTTAACCCCCTTAAACCCCAATTTAAGAAGCTGGGGGTTAGACAATAGTACAATGGACAACATATGGACACAGAACTGACTCCAAGATTTCCAGTGGTTTCAAAGGCTCCAAGAGTGGTGCATGATGGATCCATATTGACTTGAATGTTTTATTTTACAAACTAAAAATAAAAATAAATTTAAAAAAAACCTTGGAAGGACCTCTGTAGTGGAATTCCCCAATGTTGTATGCTCAACACTATGCAAAGATGACCACATCTAGAATATTGTGCTAAGATCTAGATGCCACACTTTAGGAAATATATCAATAATCTGGAAAGCATCCACAGAAGAGCACCGGAAAGAGAAAGGACTTCAAATTCATGGCATATGAAAATAAGTTAAAAAGAAATAGAATGTTTTGCCTAGAGAAAATAAAACTATGCCTATTATAGCTGTTTTTAAAATATTTGAAGGGCTATCACTTAGAAGATGGATTAGACTTGTTATATTTGATGCCCAGGGCACAGAAGTTGGGACAATAGGTAGAAGTTGCATAAAAACAAATTTAGGCTTGTTGTAATGAAAACTTCCTAACAAGTAGAGCTATCTCAAGATAGAATAAGTTGCCTTAGGAGAAAAAGGGTTCTCTCTCATGGAAGGTCTTCAAGAAAAGGTTGCATGATCATTTATTGGGATACGTGATTTTAATTTAGGTATATTGGACTAAATTATCATAAAGATTCCTTTCAATTATACAATTCTATGAATTATTCTAACAGTATATGTGATGAAGAAGAAGATAGCTTATATTTAATTTTTCCTGAAAGCTTTAGTTTTAAAGAAGTTTGCACATGTTATCTCAATTGATCCAATTCTGCAGGTAGGTCCTATTACTATTCCCAAAATACATATGAGAAAACAGAAGCTCTGAGAAATTAAATAACTTGTCTTGAGTCACACAACTTGTAATTATTAAACACTTTAGATCTCTCTGACATAACAATATATCATTGGCTCTACTATGACTTTCTGACTAGGATAAATAGATAGATGATATAGACATATACAAGGATTTAGATATATAGATAGAGGCCACTAAATGGCTCAGTAAATAGAACACTAGATCTAGAATCAGGGAGACCTGAATTCAAATTCAGCCTAAGACACTTACTAGCTGGGTAGATCTGGGTAACTCTGGTCAACTCATTTAATCTATTTTTGCTTTTATCCAGTGGAGCATAAAATGGCAAACCTCTCCAGTATCTTTGCCAAGAAAACCCTACAGATTGATGTGCTATGATTCACTGGGTCATAAAATGTTGAACACCATTTAATGGTTGAATAATGAAATAGATAGATATGTGGATAATATAGATAAATCCTAAATCTTGGAGAGAGCTGGCATAGATACAATAAACCAGATTCCAAATTGAATAAGAAGCAGCAGGAAAAATTATATTTGAGAAAATGAAATTTGTAAATAATTCCAAGATGCTGCTTCCTCTTTTCTTAAATATCATGTTCTCATTATGATTGTTAACCATAGAATAATGAAAAGTCAGGTGAATGAAAATTACAGGTGATCCAAAAGACAATAAAAGGATAAGAGTATAACATATAAACAGCAATGATTTTCATGAGAAAATATTATTGAAAATGCATCAAAGTCATTAAAATTAGAAAAAAATGGCTGATCATGTAACAAGAATGAAGGAAAACAAAGATGTAGCCCTTCTGTTGCTCTGTTATCCACAAAATAATAAAAGATCCAAAGGAAGACCATCAGCACAAAAGGTAAATCCTCTGTGCTGAATTTATGGAAGGCTAAATACAAGACTTGTACAAGTTGATAAGGCATACCTGCATTATAATCTGCCCCATTGTAGATAGCACACATTCTCATGAGATCATGGACCTACTAAGATATCAGCATATAGCACTTCTATTTTACCTAATACCACCTAATCCAAATCATGTGGCCTAACATAAACTTGGAAAATAATTCATTTTACCATTAAATGCAAACTGAATTAATGTGGCACAAGGGAAACAGTTCTTGCCCTAAAATCAGACGACTGAGGTTCAAACCCCCTTTCTGATGCTTACCTTAGGCAAATTGTTCAATGTCTCTGACCCTTAGTTGATACCTTGCAGCTCTAAATATATATACATATATGTATGTATGTATGTATGTATATATGCATATAAATATATATATATATAGTCAGGGAATTACTTATAGTGGAATAATATTATGTTGATTATACATTCAACACAGCCCCTGAGACCAAGATGCAACAAAGCATTGATAAATTTTCTTCATCAAAAAAAAAAAAATGTAGATTCTCCATCAGCCAGCACCACATTATCCATATGTATAACCATCAGTTATAATGAACATTATGAATAATTTCACTTTCCTAGATAGTATGTTTTCCAGGGACGTACACATAGAGAGTAAAGTTGATTCATACATTGCCAAAGCTAGCTCAGTGTTTGAAAGACCCTGAAGAAAAGTATAGGAGAAAAGAGGTATTAGACTGCCTAATAAACTGAAGATCTACAGAACCTATATGTTGAACATATTGTTGTATGGCTAAGAAGCCTAAACAGTCTATCAGTACCATGCCAGAAAACTGAACTGCTTCCATTTGAACTGTTTTAGGAAAATTCTGAACATCACCTGGCAAGATAAGGTACCAGACATTGAGATTCTTTCTTGAGCTAAACAGCCAAACATTCAAAATCTAGAGCAGAGAGTGCAACTCTGATTGGCTGGCCACATTGTTGAAATGCCAAAAGTATGTTTGTCTTAAAGACTATTTTACAGAGAGCTCAGACAAGAAAAGCACTCATATGGAGGTCAGAAAAAGCAATATAAAGACACTCTCAAGTCTCTTTTAAGAATTTTGGAATTGATTGCATGACAAGGGAGACACTAGCATAGGACAAGCAAGCATGGTATGCCCTCATCAAAGAAAGTACTGTGCTTTATGAATGAAGCAGAATTGAAGTAGCTTGAAAAAAAGTATGAGATGCAAAATTTAGAAAATCCACCCCAAATGTTTACATGGCCTATTTGTGCCCAGTCTGTGGTAAATAATTCTAATTTCATAATGGTCTGATCAACCACAGTTGGACACACTGAAACTTGACTCTAAAATAGCAATGTCATTTTGATGCTCTTTGAGAATGAAGGACAATAACTATAATCATAGACTTAAAATAAGAAAGGATCTTATCTCTGGGGGCAATCTTCAGGATAGGCATGTAGTACAATTCATCTTATGGATGAGAAAACAGAAATAGAGTGGAAACATCTCTTATACTAGGTCATAAGGATAACCACAAGCTGAAGTCCAAAGCCAAGTCTTGACTCTGGAGCAAGTGTTCTATTCATTGTGCCATGCTTCCTCCCCTAACAGAATGGCAGAAAGAGAGTCCCTTGTAAGTTGTTATAGGAAGATCTGATTTACATAATTCAAGAGATGTAGAGATCCTAGGATATACCTTAAAAATTTTTGAAAACACAATTATGCTTTCTCTTGAGAAACCTCAACATGGTTTGAAAATGTATAATGTTTCTAAATATCCTCAAATGTCTTTAGTGATGATACTATTCAATGCCTAATTCACATCTATTTATAAGTAAACTTGTTCCTCCACTATTTTATTAATATTATTTATTACAAATTCAAAATGTTAATTGAGTAGCACAGAAAATTTTCCACCCAAAATAAGAACAGTTCAAAGAACCCTTTATGGTGTCCTGATTAAGCTTTTTGCTAACTCTTTTACTTTTCCATAGTTAAGTAAAGCGCTATTCTGTCCATTACCAGACATTTAAAACAAAATTGTTTTTCCATAAGCTTTTTCTGTCCCCACTGGTAGTTGTGAAAACAGGTACTTAGTGATGTCACCTCTCAGTTTCCATCACATGGACTTCAGAACATCTAGAGCCAAGGACAGTGTGTTCCATATTTATGATGAAATTAAGATTTTTCTATTAAAAAATTAAAAAGGCAAATCTTTATTTCAAAAGCTTGAATAGCATTGTATCTAAAATAAAATGCCAAATGGTTAAATTTAGGTATTGAAGAAAGTCCAGTCCAAGAATAGTCACTGGCTCAAGGAACATAACATTTTCATTTGATTATGATTCAATATTTTTTCCATTCACTTTAAGCCCTTGCTTCTTGGTATGCTGTTCCGAGATAGGCTCACTAGTGTTGATATAACCAAATAGGTCTCAGGAATCCTGTCTCCTGTGCTGCAGTGATCTATTTCAGTTGTCACATTAGAGAGGTGGCCTTCTTGCTGAATCATTGTCAGTTTAACCAAGGTCAGAGACACTATCAGTAGGACAAAGAGATAATATATACAATATATTCTGCAAACCTTAAAGTCCTAGCTAGAATTAATCATAATAATAATGGCTAGTGTTTTAAGTTTATAAAATAATTCATAAATATCTCACTTTATTACCACAATAACCTTGGAAGGTAGCTGTTATTATCCCCATTTTACAGTTGAGGGAACTGAGGCTGATAGCAGTTGCGCAGATTCATATAACTGACACCTGTCAGAGGTTGGATTTGAACTCAGATCTTCTTGAATACAGCTCTATCCATTGTACTACCTAGTTACCTCAATGTTAATGCTCGTGATGATGATGGTGGTGATGGTGGTGGTGGTAATAATGATGTTGCTGTGATTTATCCATATTAGCCATATCCATATAGATCCAAGTAAGCTAGAGTGTACAACACTCCATGTGTGCAACAGTTTGTGCAGTGATAAATCTCGTGGGCCATTTTGTTGTTCCATGATTTGCCTTACTATGGATCCCCTTTTGGACAGGCATTTTGGGCAGGGAATGGTGATATATGGTGCCCCATTATTTTTCTGTCATTCTCTACCTCTAGTCAATCCAACTCATTGTTTATGTTTCTCCCTACTTTTTCTACATAAACCTTCCACACCAGTCAAACTGGTCTACTCATAGTCCTTCCCACATGTGTATACAGCTCCCAATATGACATTCTCTTTTCTTGCCTACTTAATTTGCTGAAAATCTACTCCTTTTATAAAGATCAAATCACTTCATTACAACATCAGGAAATCATCTGTCCCTCCCCTGAAGTCTTAAAAATATTTATTATGCATATAAATCACTTAGCACTTATATATTACATTATAATATGGTATCCTCATCTTTTTAATTTGTATATATTTTAAAGTCCTGATGACAGGGACTGCCTTGTATTTTACAACATCTAACAAACTATCTTGAACATAATGTGTATTAATCAGTTGATAAATACTAACTGTTGGTATTGATTATTGGTTACCAGAATCCAATTCCTTACTGTGACATGGAAATGATAATCAGGTTTTTGTTGTTTAGTTATTTTTCATTTATGTCTGACTCTTTGTGACCCTATTTTAGGTTTGTTTGTTTTTTTTTTCTCAGCAGGCATACTAGAGTGGTTTGCTATTTCCTTGTCCAACTCATTTTACAAATGAGGAAACTGAGGCAAACAGTTAAGTGACTTGCTGAGATTACACAGCTATTAAGTGTCTGAGGCCAGGTTTGAACTCAGGAAGATGAATCTTTCTAAGTCCAGACTGACATTCTATCTACTGCACCACCTAGCTGCCCAATATTAGGTAATTAAAGTTTTCTGTTAATGGGTCAAAAGTCTAGCCTACTCTGCTAAAGCTAAAAAAGCTTTGAGTTTGGACTTATTGTGATAACATAAATCTATTTCTGAATACTAGTCTAAGTTTACAGAGTTTTGTCATAGGGCTGGTCTTGAAGTGACTAATTTTTCAATTGCAGAAACTCAACTCAATGCCTTGCACAGAGTACATTTTAATAGGGGTTGAAATCTGCAATAGAGTATCCACACCAATTAACTTATAGAGTGATGTCTTGAAGTCTGAGAAATGATATCTCACTTTCCTCTCCTCTTCATTCTGTCTTCGCCTGATAAATCTGCCTATTTGCTCCTGATATGTTGCTGGTACTATTATATACAGGCATATACTAGTATAGTATTTAGTATTTTTTAGTGTTATTTCTCCCCTGCCTCTTGCTTTTTTAAGAATATTACTAGTCAGTTGGTGACCTACCATCTGACAAATAAAGGGCATAAAAACATAAAAGGGAATTTGATTGAACAGATCATGGCAGGGGAAATGGAATAAAATGGAATAAAGACCCCACAGGGAATTTTAGACTGTGACTATTTGAAGTCTATCTTTAGATAGAACAGTGAAAACTCACATTTATGAAGTACTTGAAATTTTTGCAAGGAGCTTTCCTTATAATAAGCCTAAGTAAGGTAGGTTATAGTAGAAATGACGTCCATTTTATATAAGTTGGAATGATATCTTTTAAAGAATGTCATCTTTTGCCTTAAAGGCATAAAAAGTTAGTCTAGAGAGAATTGGTGTTCCTAATATATGCCAGAATTCCCACTGTCTTACAGGAGTTTGTTTTTTTAATCCATCTTTCTACCATAGGAGCAAGATAGATATTGTTGTTTGTCCTTTGTTTTCATTTTCTTTTGGGGGAATAGGGGAAGGGATTGGGGTTAATTGACTTACCTAGGGTCACATAGCTAGTAAGTACCCAAGACCACATTTGAACTCAGGTTCTGATGACTAAAAAGCCAGTGTTCTCTTCACTGCACTACCTGGTCCTTTTATCCTTCTTTTTCAAAAAAAAAATAATAATAATAATATCAGGGATGACATTGACTTGTGTATGAACTGGATTAAAGTAAGGCAGCACAAAATCTCCCTGAGACACAGAAGCCTAATGGCAGGACAAAACTCAAAATAATGAGTGATGGCCAAGGACACAGCAGATGGCCTTGGGGTCTGACCAAGCTCTAAACACCTGCTTCAGTTACTTTCATGGCTGATGGAACAAATCCACCCATTTCAGTGGGGAAAGTCTTCACATGTTTGGAATAAACATCACCCTAATTTACTATCATGTTTGAGGCCTATAGACTATCCTCAATTTTATTTAATCATCAGTCTACTAAAATGACCACTGTGCATGTCACAGCTTCTTGGAGCCACAAGAGTTGGGTGAATCTGGTGAACACCAAAGGTGGAACACCAAAAAGAACTTGGCAAGTTGTCATACTGGAGGCACTAGCCCACTGAACATCTCATAGTCCAAAAGAAAGGGAGAGAAAGGGAGAGACAGAGAGACAGACAGAAAGGGAATCTAACTCTAATTATATCCTTTCATTCCTTTACTATAAATAAATTTGTTTTCCATATTAATATCTTTTTATTTCTTTATTATGAATAAAGTTTTAATATTGTATTTTATAGTTCAAGAGTCCTTTCTTTGCATTGAAATCAACTTTTGAGCTTGATTTGTTTTTCCAAGTTAGGCTTGGCCCAAAATATTTGGCATTAATTAGCATATTTGGATTATATTTACATCAAGAGTCTTGTGGTCAAAACTGGACAAGATTAATGTACGGAAAAATAAGAGCTTATGATAACTGGATATCCAGATATTGAAATATAGAGGATCTCTATCCTGTAGTTGTTTTGACCACATATGGGAAGCCTTCTTAATGAATAAGGAGGTCACTTCCATTTATCCTATAAAATTGTAACCCAGTGAGTGCTTAAAGAGCTTGACAAAAGAGTAAAAGTATTAAGAAAACCAGCAATTCTTGACTCTTATTAGAGGTTTTAGAAAATCTGTTTGCCTAGAATAAATAAAATGAAAATAAATTGCAATTAGTGAGAGCCATAAAATGAACTTAGGGTTTTTAAGGATTGTATTTAGAAGACATAGGGATACCTTATGAATTAAGTAACAACAGAGATGAAAAAGGGACAATTCAGCATGAGAAACATCAATTTATATGATACCCCTAAAGGTTTATAAAACACTTTTCATGTAAAAACTCCAAAAAGTTGTTCTTATCCCATTGTTGTTATTATCTCATTTGACAGATGAGAACAATGAGATTTGAAGAAGTTAAGTAATTTGTCTATGAATAAATCCTTAAAGCCCTACATAAATGCTAAATGTTGTTTTCATCCATCATTGTTATTTTTATATAGCTAGTGGTTGTGTTCAAAGCCAGATTTCCTGACTTCAAGACTAGCTATCTTCTCTCTGCTGTTTCCTCTCAAGATAGAAAATTATCACATTTTTGTATCATGAAGATATGTATTTCAAAATCCAAATAATACTTTGCACCAGTGAGAAAGCTAAATTCTGTACCACAGACCACTTCACTCTCCATTTACTTTGCACATGTGGTATAGAACAGAAACCAGGGTGCTAGCATGTAGTATATGGGTACATGCAGTTTATGAGTAGAAGCCAGAATCAACTTATTCCCAGCAAGATAAGTCACTGATATCTGAGATGAAATTTTTAAAAGGAAATGCCCAGTGATTAAATATGAACTTGAGGTATAGGAGTAGAAGTAGGGTTTTGTTAGAGTAAGTTTAGTTAGTAAGAGAAATTTGACTTCTTCCCCAAAATAAACTTTAGAAATCTACTACTAAATCTCTGCAACTTCTATTTAGTACTTCCAGCTCTGCCCTTTAAAGCCTTGCATAATGTCTTACACATGACAAGACTACAGAAATTTGAAAATCACACTTTATCCTGGTTCCACCCTCAGATCTTCTCTTCTTCATGCCAAACATCTCCAGATAATGCAACTGATTTTCATATGTCACTATTTGAATGTTGTTTTCTCCATTGGAAGATGCTTAAAAGTAGGTACTATCTTTTTGCCTTTTTGTGTTCTTAGCATCTAGCACGGTACCAAGCATATAGTAGGTGTTTAACACATGTTCAATGATTCATTTATTAATTGGAACCATTTTAGTTGTCTTAGATGTATGCTTTATGTCTTCCTTCCTCAATAATGGTTTTCATACATAATTTTATGGGATGAAAGAAAAACAATTCTGGAAGAAAAATTTGTCACCTTGATCATACCTTGAGAAAAAGAGAAATAGAAGAGAATTAATGAATTAAGTATAACATTTTTACATGGAAAACTAACAATGTGATCATTCCAAAAGAAGATAAATAGAATTAAAAACCAAAAAATATTACTGAGACAATAAACAAAACAGGCTTTAAAAAGATCAAGAAAACTAAATAACTATCAACTAATTTGATAAAAGAGGGGGAAGCGAGAGGAAAACAAAATTATCAAAATAAAAAAAATGAGAACAAGGATTTATGTTGAATACAGAAACAAAAAAGAATATTATCAGAAACTACTACATTTAACTATATATCAAAGAAAACTGAAAAGTTAAATGAAAAAAAATCTTAAATTGTAAATAAAATGCCCAAATTAACCAAACAAGAAATAAAGATCCTAAATAACCAATCTCAGAAAGAGAAATTGAACAAACCATAAATTCACTGCCAAGGGGAGAAGGGGGAACCTCCTGTACCAGATAAATGACTATGTAAGTGAATTCTATTAAACATTTGAAGAAAAAGTTATCCCTAAACTACATAAACTGTTTTTATACCTATATTTTTAAGCCCTTCTTTGAGATAAATATGATTCTTATATCTATATTAAGAAAAGGAAAAAAAGAGAACTTATTAATGAATATTGGCATAAAAAGTTAGCTAAAGCATTAATAAAGTACAATTATACATATGCATATATCTAATCATATATACATATATACATATACATATGTATATATACATACATATACATATACATAATACATATACATAATAACATATGCATAATATATATACATATACATAATAACATAAGCAAATTAGATTTTTTCAGAAAAATAAGAATAGTTCAACATTAGGAAAAAACATCATTAATTGCAAAAATATCAGTATATTAATAAATGAAGTGTTTTGAGCAATCATATTGCTTATTTATGTTCAAAATGCTTTTTTTAAAAAAGTTATTGCAATGAAAAAAGCATTCCTCTATATGATCAAAAGGATTTATTTATTTAAAGCCAAAGGCTAATATCTTTTCTACTAGAGATTTGCTGGAAACTTTTCAAAAAAAAAGAATACAAATGAAATAAAGATGTTTAATATTCTCCTCTTATTTGACCTAATACCAGTGATTATTTCTCTATCACTACATGAATATGGAATTTGTTATTTGCTAACATGAGGAGCTATGTGAGAATTCCTTCACCCATGCAAATTACTACTAGTCCAGGACCTAATTCAATAGTCCTACAGAATTGTCTAAGACACATCAAATGTAAATGACTTTTCCAAGGTTACACAAATATTATCAGAACCAGGATTTGAACTCAGTTTCCTGATGCTGAGTTCAACACACTGTCCACTACTGTTCACTTCACTAAAGTAATAAGAAAAGTAAATGAACAAAATCAAAAGCTATAGAATGAGTAAGTAAGATAAAAAGTGACAAAAATCTGTCTTGCATCAAGCCAATCTTCTAAAAAATTAATATCCAAAATATATAAGAATTTCACATATATTTATAAAGATAAGGGCCATTCTTAAATATTCAATTTTTCAAAGATACAAGATGATATCACATAAAAACTGTTTAAAATGAATCATCAGAAAATTATACAATTGTGGAGTTCTGGGCTACCATTTGAAAGCCATTAAATGGTAAAAACTGAAAAATAAATAAACACACATTCAACAGTATTAGAATGGGAGCATTGGGAATATAGGCACATTCATTCATTGTTGATAAGTTTATGAATCAGTTCAACTATTTGAGCAAATGATTTGGAATTATACAAAAGTAATAGTTATTAATTTTATAATTTTGAGTCAGCAATATTGCTACTGGATTTTTATACCAAATAGGTTAATAACAGAAAGAAAGGATTCCTATCTACCAAAATATTCATAGTGAACTTGTTTATGTTAGCAAAAAGAAAATGGTTGAAAAAGACTATGGAATATGAATGAAATGAAATACTATATATGTAGTCTTCAGAGAGAGATAGAAAGATTTGTATGAACTGATATAATATGAAGAAAGCAGAACCAAAAGAGCAATATAAAAAGTAACTATTATGATGTAAATGTAAACATTGAAAAGACAACAAAACAAGCAAAATACAATGATGATATAAATTCCAAAATACTAATGCTGAAGTAGAATCCTTCCTTTCTGTTGACCAAAAAATAAAATAGAACACTGGAAATTAATGTGTTTTATCACTGACAGTCACCTCATATGTTGCTTTTCTTACAAACTTAAAAAAAAAAAACTACAAAAGGATTAAAGAGCATTGCTTGTAGATGGCAAATGTTCTACAAATTAACCAAAAAAAAAAAAAAAACCATTGCTGAAGTTTGGAAAGTATTAATGTAAATCACACAAATAATTGGTTAAATGAATTTTTCATTATAACATTCCTTTATACAGGATTAATGATTGACTATATATAATTTGATTCTTACTTTCAACTTCTAATAGAAAGGATGTTGATCAAACCAATAAATTGAATTCCATTAGCTACCTCATTCTTGCCTTACATGAACATATTTTTCAGATAAAAAGATTTATCATTGACCAAGAGATTCCCATTATTCCTTATCTTTCAAGCTCCACTTTGCCTCAAATAACATTAATAATTATTACTCATTAAATAAAGAAATTGAAGCTTTACAAGATATTATTTGTCATGTTCTTCTACTAAACTGTCAATGAGGACAGGAACTAGGTCCTATCTTAGCTTAATACAGAGATCTCTAAGAGGTAACTACTCAATAAAGGTGTGAAGAATTTCAAAATAATCTGTTTTTAAGTAGATTTGATGGAAATATATTTCCATTAGAGAACACACATATGTATGTGTGTATATATACTTATATAAATGATAATACAAATCCCAAAAAAGTAAGATGACAAATTGTAATAAATCAGACTTTGTGTATATCTGCATGAGGTAAGTGCGCACATATATGTGCACACACACACACAACATTGAGAATTGAATGAGAGAACGAAAGTGAGCTGTATAACCTTCAGAAAATGACAATATTCTTTTAATAACTCTAAACTTCTGTGTAAAAAAGACACATATTTTTAAGATCATTATCTTTATAATGGTGTTGTCTGTGAGTCATATAACATTAGAATCTTTAAGAAATTGAAAATTAAAATGTGTATCACCCAAAGGGTAATGGACATAAATAGACTCTAAAACATTACAAACAAGGAATTACAAGGTTCCATAGAATAAATAAATTCAAAAAAGAAAGTAGGAACAAAATGAGGAAAAAAGATTAACTGTCCACGTAGAGCAAAGGATAATCTATGGTCAGCCCATGCTCCATTGGTATCTTCATGGTGTCCATAGAAATCAAGGAAGGATATTAGTGCATTGGGATGGAATCAGTCTTAGAATATTTATGGAAAGACACAGAGAAAAAGCATGTAAGATAAGGCAGCAAGGATAGATTATAATCTGCTTCATTGAAGGGAATATCTATAATTAGTGATATCAAGGATCCATTTTAGCATTTGAATATTTCAGGATAGCACTGAGTTCAGCAAAATGCAAACACGTGGACCACCTATAGAGAGGTATATCATACCAAAATCCAAACCTCTACTCAAGGGAATTAATTTATCACAAGTTGTGTTCTCCTTTGTTTGGGAATGCTATAATTAAATGTTTTAAATTTCCTTATTCAAAAATTGATGAGGAATAGCATATGTTTGCATCCTAGTACAAGATTTTATTTCAGAATATAATGTCATGAAGAGCACACCTTAAATATTTTCTTAGAAATTTCTTCCCTCTCCTTCTCAAGTCATTACCTACTTTGTAATAAGAGTGCTTTTGGGGCAGTTAGGTGGTGCAGTGGTTAGAGCACCAGCCCTGAAGTCAGGAGGACCTGAGTTCAAATCTAGTCTCAAACACGTCCCAGCTGTGTAACCCTGGGCAAGTCACTTAACCCCAATTGCCTCAGCAAAAAGCAAAAAAAACAAAAAAAAAAAGTAATAAGAGTGCTTTCCCTGAATTCAAATCATTCAGTCATAGTGTCAGAAAAATTTACAAACAGTTAATTAAACCTAATATCATACCTTTGCTCTGGACATAAATATTGTAACTTCAAAAATATAAAAATTTTAAATTACAGGGGCAGCTAGGTGGCGCAGTGGATAGAGCACCAGCCCTGAAGTCAGGAGGACCTGAGTTCAAATCTGGTCTCAGACACGTAACAGCTGTGTGACCCTGGGCAAGTCACTTCACCCCAATTGCCTCAGCAAAAAAAAAAAAAAAAAAAAAAAAAAAAATTTAAATTAGTCTACACTTTGCTCTACCTCTCTTATATTTTCCTCTCCTTCCAGGCACAAGTGATGAAACTATAGTCAAAATTATGAAATAGATCACAATTATTAATTTAATTAAAGCAAACTCAATCTTATACCAAAGGTGTGGAAATCCATATTACTATGCGATCCAGTTGCAGTCATATTTTGTAATCAGCTCCAGTCCTTTTGGCCAAATACACAGTGCAAATTATGTGGAAAAATGAGAAGGCAAGTTCTGTCCCATGCCGTTGCCAGGTATGTTTCATATTTAGATATAAACAATGGGAGAAATGTAAATTTCACAACACTTGAGTCATTTCTGCTCTGTGAATATGCTATTATTTGCAGTTTCTTATAATTATGTTAGGAGCAAAGGGAATTTTGTCATCTAAATTTTGGAAGCTTGTTATATTGCATGACCCTGGGTATTTTGTAGCTGAATAGTAGACCAATAGAAGGCCTTCTTAAAAAGTTAATCAAATCAAGAAATGTTCATTGTAAACCAATTTGGTACAAAAGGACCATGCTAGATACCATGGAGAATGCAATGGACATGGGAAAAGGAATGCAGTATAAGGAGAACAATGACCCTGACACCAAGAACTCTTGTGTTGACATCAGAGTGTATAGGGTCATATACTTTATTGTATTCCCAATAGGAAATAATATTGTTTCTCTCTCAGCTATACAATGGACTCAGAGAGAACTGAAGGTAAACCAAGGATTCTCTCCTCTCTCACAAAACGCCAGTAAACTTGAAGAATATTAAGGTTGAGGAATAAAATACCTAGGAAGAAAAAAGCCTTATTTCTCATCTGGCTTAGTGGGGAAGTTGCAGAAGAGCCCAAGGGAATGGGGAAACAACAAAACCAACAACAAAAAACATGTTTTTATTTTCTGTGTAACAGAACAAACATTTTGGCCAGAATCCACCCTCAGCAGACAAAGAAAACTGAGGCAAAGAAAATATTATAATGGAATATCCATGAACAATCCATTTATGCATCTCCCAATGCCAACTTAAGTTACACACATGGAATTATTCCTGATCAAAACTTTTTTCAGTTCTTAAATTGAATAAATTAATACCTGTCAAATGATGTTTTTTTTTGAAAAAATGACTCACATGCTTCATATTATCTTATGAGATAGTCAAGTATTATTTTTTCCATATTTTTAATAGTTCAGAAAATTGACGTCTAAGTGACTTGTCCAAGGTGATGCAATTGATCACTTTCTGTTTAGTTGATATTATTAGACTGAAAAATGCAATGTAGGAAAGGTATTTTAAATTCATGAGCACTATCAATCAAGTGACCTGCTGGACTGTTTATTTTTAATTTAAAATTCTTCCATGTCTTTTTTTTACATTATCTAGCATGTTTTTTAATTACTCTTAAATTGCTGATTATTAAAAATAGTCACAAATTAAATTCTGTAAAGTCACATGTCCATTAATTATAGAGAATAACCATATGCTCAAATGACTGAAACGCTTATTCTCACAAACTAATTAAAGGGTCTCATGGTATAGTGATTGAACAAACAGGTGTCTCATTTAGTTTCTTCTCCAGGGTTGAGCAACTGCAATTCAAACTTTTCTTTGACTACTTTAAAGTCAAAGAAAGTCACATAGGACCTACATTGCCTAGTCACAAGAAAATATCCTTCTGCTCCACCTCTAGATTTAGAATGAATATAAATCAGGAAGAGAAATGATTCTCCTCTACAATGTCATATTTAAATCATATAGGGAATCTTCCATGTTTGACTCAGGAAAAAGCCAGGCAAAAAATCACAGTAGCAAAAGGATTAAACAAAGGAGTGGTGGGGGAGGGGAAGAGGGAGGAATCAGAGTTTTCTGAAACTTCAAATACTGGAATTTGCACAAGCAGACGTTCCACTTAGTACCTTATGGACAATTCAGTTCAACTTTGCAAGTATTTATTACTTAATACAAACACTTTTTTTTTTATTATTCACAAGCAATTCACAAAGATGACGTATTAAGAGCTAGGAATACAGGGACAGAAATGAACAATAGTCCCTACCCCCAAAGAACTTACATTTTACAAGGATATTCAATAGGTAAAACAATTGAGTGAATGAAGTGAAGGAAGAAAGAGAACACTAGTAACTAAAGGGATCAAGAAATAAGAGATGGTACTTGAGTTAAAAATTAAAGAAAACTAGGGATTCCAAGAGAGAGAGACAAGGAAGGAATACATTCTGGGCAGGGGGAATGAGCTGTTCAAAAGCACAAGATGAGAGATAGAATGATGACCTAAAGGAACCTCAACTAGGCCAGTGTGGTTGGAATTCAGAACATATGTTTAGAAGGACAGATTGGAACAAATTACTTAACCACTGAGCCAGTTCATTCAACTGTAAAATCATATTTGCTCTTTCTATCTCATAAAATTTTTGTAACAATTCAATAAGCATTAAGTTCCTAGCATGACCTTAGAGCAGAGTATATGCAGCAGAGTATATGCTGGTTAATAAATGTTTAAGAACTATCTCCCTAGAAAAAAATAGCAATGTATTTTTAAGTTCAATAACAAATATTAACATTTTCTCCATCACTTTCTTAAGTCTAGACAATCAAAAAATAATAATAAATCAAGCCTCTATTTATAATGTCAGCTGAGTGTAAATGCTCACACTGAAAATTTAATAATAGTTCTGCTGAGCACATCAGAGCTGGCTCTAGCACACCCCTATCTCAGAAGCCATGTGGCAAATAGAGAGCAAGACTCAAGTAAATCCACAAAGACCAAGGTTCAGATCCCACCTTTCATATGTATAGTTACAGTGTGACTGTCCAATTCACTTAACCTTTCTTCTTAGAAAGACAACTAAGCAGAGAGGTGCTTAAGCCAACTCTAAGATTCTAAGTAGCAGAGAAGGGGCCAGACCTCCAGTAGGATAGGGACTTTCCATTCCTGGGAATTCTGATACCAATGAAGTCACAGATCCTGTCTTTGCCCTATTGTGCTATGTGGGAGATGTGGGAGATACAAAATCAAAAGCAAGTCAGTCCTTGTCCTCAAGGAGCATAAATTGTTCTGGAGGACTAGAACATGTACTAGAGAGAGAATTAAATGCAAACTATACATAAAATAATTTGGTGGGGGAGTAATATAGGTTACAACTGAAATGAGCATTGAAAGAAGTCAAGTGTTCCAAAAAGAGAAAGTCGGGAAGCACAGTAGGATAGTCTGTGCAAGGTGGAGTTGGGAGATGGAATATTGTATTTGGGGAATGGCAACTAGGCCAATTTGACAAGAGCATAAAGTACATGGGAGAAGTAATAAGGAATAGAGCTAGAAAAAGAGCCTGGAGCAGATGTAAATGGTCTTAAAAGTGAAATCTAAGGATTTGTATTATATCTTAGAGACAGTAGAGAATTATTGACACTTCTTCAGCAGCAGAATAATGTTGTGAGACCTATGCTTTAGGAATAATAATTTGGTAGCTCTTTGGGGGATGGAACAGAGATAGGAGAGACTGAAAGAAGGAAGAGCAATTAGGAAGTCATTGCAATAGTGCAGGTGAGAGGCAATAATCAAATGAAGATAGAATTAAAAAAGAATGTTTGTAAACATAAAGTATTGTGCAAATGTGAATTAGTACTCTTCCTTGCATAAAGCTTTAAAAAACAGGGAGAAAAAATATTTGAAGAGAAAAGGCCCACTTCAGAAATTGTGTTTCCTTCTTATTTTCCCAAATGTAATTTACTTATCAGTACTTAATCTCTAGGACATGTTCTTGTTAGTACAGGGTGGATTACATATTTTTTTAAGAATAGGCAGAGTAACATTGGAAAGCTTTGGCCTTATTCTGGCTGTAATTATTTAGACTGACATATTGCAATAAAACATTTCATCAAGCACTCCAGTCCAAAGAACGATAGGCATCAAAATTGTATTGGTAATGCAAAATAAATGGATCAGAGTTAAAAAAATAATGAGTTTGGGGGATTATATCTGTCACTGTGAATTATTATTGTTGAATATAATAGGGCAAAGCACTACAAAAATAATGCTTGTCTTCTCTAGTCAAAGGTGAGACAACTACTCCTAATGAGCTACAGAAACTCAAGTGTGAGTTATAAATTATTCTCACAGATAAATTATCTTGTTGTCCAACATTATATTTGGGTGTCTGTGTGTCTCTATGAAGAGAAATATGTCCCTTACCTCTAAAATCCAGGGTAGGATTTCATAGTGGCAAGACATTTTTGGATGATTTTTTTCTTCCTGGGCCTGAGGAAGGCCATCCAATTTGGCCACATTTTACATAAACCTAGGACTCTTGACTTTTTTAAATTTCCCATTGCTTAAACTTTGGTTTGACACACAAGCTACAAATGATTGTGAGATTAACTTTGAGTTGAGTTGCAATCAAAGAGTAAGATTGATTGCTCATGCAATCATATACTTTAGTGATGTCTCAAATGCTATGAAAGGAAAGCATTATCATCCACAGTTCTTAATCTGAGTTTGGGGAGCTACTTAATGTTATTTTACTTATAGATATATTTATGGGTAATATCTCTGCTTTTAAGACATGTCATCATTTCCTAAAAGCTGCACTCCTAGATTCAACTCTATCTACCATCATGCTCCTGATTAAACTCTATCTACCATCATGTTCCTAGAAAAAGCTTATCATCTAAGATAATGAGAAACCAAGAAACTCATCATCCCAGAGACTATATTGGCTTTAATACATATATCTCATCAGTACTCTAAATAGAGAATGCCCCTCTGATTGCACATTTCTCCCAAAGCCTCCATTTAAATGGAGTTTACACATCTCAGAGACCAACCATCTCCTACCAACTGCTCTACTAGATTTGATTACTTATCCCAACCCTTCCTTCTCTATCCCTTTGAAACTTCCTTTTGTGAGTTGTCCACTTAATATATTAGATTGTAAGCTCCTAGAGATCAGGATCTGTATCATTAGAGTTTAGCACAGTGCCTAGCACAAAGAAGGTGTCAATAAATGTTTATTGAAGTGTAAATGTTGTGTTTGCTTTGGGATTATTTATTTGTTATTTTCACAGAGCCATAACTAAGATAAGGCAAGTAGGTCTTTGTCCTAGGATAAGTAGTAGTCTAAAAACAGGAAAATGTTTTAGGATATCCAATTTAAAAAAGCTTCTAAGAAGATTTGCATTCCTTTAAGGATGAAGAGAAGGGAAGAACTTAGTGGTGAGATCTCTGGGTATGGAGTTGTAATTTAGAGAAACCAATAACATGCTAGTAAGAATAGTCATAACATCAAGCTCCTGAGACAAGAGAAACTCACCTGTTTGGGGCATTTCCTTTGATCAACAAAAAATTTGGATTCTTTTAAGATGGGAAGATGAGCTTATTTATAAGCTGAAACAATTTCAAAAGGAGAAAGTTAAGGTGTTTGATAGAAAAGGGTTGAGTAGGTAGAATAAGTCATAGTGGGGAGAGAAGGAAATGAACATTTATTAAGTGTTTGTTTTGTGCCAAGTACTGTGCTAAATACTTTATGAATATTACCTTATTTAATCCTCAAAACAATGTGTCATGTGAGGTAGATACTATTATTAGTATTTCTCTCTTTCAGTTGAGGAAAGGCAAAAGTTAAATGACTTCCTTAGGGTCACTCAGTATATATCTGAAGTCAAATTTGAACTCTGGTTTTTATTACTCCAGGCTCAGTACTCTGTAACTATCTAGCCAGAAAAGACTAATGAAGAAATGGAATTGTGGGATTGAGGGGTCTTTTTAGGAATAACAGAGAGGACGATTTTCTTCATAGAGAAATACATGAAAGGGAATAAGGTGTAAGAACTTTGGAAAAGTAGGAAGGGTCTGGGTAATGCAGGGCTTTAAATGTCAGTATGTTTCTACCAAATGTAGTACCACTGACATGAGTCTTACTATGGAGATGCAAGGAGAAACTATCCCACAGTTCAGCATGTCATTAATTGAACACATGAGCTGGAATTTTGATTTGTAAATTGTTTTGGTGGAGAATTCTTAAGATACAAGAGGGGTGTTTATTCTACATGAGGGTAGACAAGATTGAGAATTATGGCTGGCTTCTAGGTTCATGATCCCCTGCTCCTTCATGAGATGTTGATGAGCTAATAGATGAGAGAGTAATGAAGTGTCAAAAAGAATGCTGAAAACTGACAGAGACAGTTGGCAAGATAATACAAGTATCACATTGAGACATCTTCATCTTTTCCTCTCTGCCAGGAAAGGAACAGCTCTCATCAACTGTCTACTTCTTCTGTTAGAACAGAAGTTCTCATTAGAACTGTCTCCTTTTTTTTTCCCCATGAAAGGAAGTAATAAAAGCAGAGGGAAGCCGATTCGGCCACTAGAATGAATCACTGGCTTCTTCCAACCAAAAGCAATGGCTCCTGCTTCTCTCCAATTGCCCACTGAAATTCATGGTGATTGTTTTACAATCCCTTTTAAATAAAAGAAAACCTGGTGGCTTTTAATTTTTATCTGTGTGATCAATACTGATGCTTGCAAGGACTGAGTAAAAGGTTTAGGACTCCTTTGAGGGAGAAAAAATTGTTCTTCAGTACAACTGAGACATAAGGGTAGACAAGCAAATGATGATTCTATTTGGAAGTTGCAATAACAATGGAGGAATGCTACAATAATATTGCAAAGCAAGTTACTAAAAATAGGTGATTCTGAAAATAGAGAGAAATGAAAAACCAAAATATAAATCTACCCCTAGACTAGGAGTTCTTAACCTAGGGTCTCTGAGCTTGTTTTTAAAATATTTTGCTAACTGTATTTCAATATAATTGGTTTCCTTCATAATCCTATGTGTTTTGCTTTATTCATTTAAAAACATTGTTGGGAGGAGGAGAAAATAGATTTCACCAGATTGCCAAAGGCATGTATGGCACACACACACACACACACACACACACACACACACAATAGTTAAGGACTCCTGCTCCAAATCCAACTTGAAATTAGCTCCTAAGGCAAAAATAAGACAAAATGGGGAAAGAAGAATCTCTATTACTATTGCTATACATGAAGCATCTAACCATGGTGACCCCCATCTAATTTTTACATGTATATGATATATAAAGTTTTTTTTTCAAGTATCTTAAAGTAAAGTAGATCATATTCCATTCATTCCCCCGGGGCTATCTCTTGTTAGATTTTATTCATTCTTATTCATGAGTAACTAGGCTTAAAGCAGCTATGATTTAGTAGCAGAAAAGTAGAGCTAAATTTCAAGAAAGCATCTAGTACTATCTGTTGGCTTAATTAAAAATCTAGTCACAAAAAGACGTTCTTATGAAATTCTTTTCAATTTTTTTACTTTCTTTTTTCTTTCCATCCTTTTTCTTCTTTTTCTTTCTTTCTTCTTGGGAAGGAGGATTCCCTTGTAAACATACACCCTTTTATGCTTCTATCATCATTTGAATATGCTAATGTCATCCTTTATTCTTAGGTATAAGATTATTTCTCCCTATTAATCTCACTTCAAAGGTTGTGAAGTTGTCATTTTTATGTTAGTAATAGTGAGCGTCACTTAAGACATTTTTTTTCTATTGAATGATTCATATTTTACCAATTCTTTTCCAGAAAGGTAAAGTCAGAATATCCAGATCTTTTTTTGAATCAAATTTGAGTTCTCCAAATCTTGAAGTGTGACCAGATATAGAAACCATCCTGATATTGTACCTCATCAGATTACCAGGAATGATTCTAACAAGGTCAATTTTCTTTTTATTTATTTTTTATTAAAGCTTTTTGTTTTCAAAACACATGCACGGACAATTTTCAACATTTACCCTTGCACAACCTTGTGTTTCAAATTTTTCCCTCCCCACCTCCTCCCCCAGAAGGCAACTAATTCAATGTTAAACATGTACAGCTCCTCCATATATATTTTCATAATTAACATGCTTCACAAAAAATAATCAGGTTAAAAAGAAAAAATGAGAAAGAAAACAAAATGCAAGCCAACAACAACAAAAAAGTGAAAATACTTTGTTGTCATCCACACTCAATCCCCATAGAACTCTCTTCAATCGCCTCACTGTTGAAAATAGCCATGTCCTTCATAATTGATCATCATATAATCTTGTTATTATTGCCATGTAGAATGATCTGGTACAACTTACTTCACTCAGCATCAGTTCATATAAGTCTCTCCAGACTTCTCTGAAATCATCCTACTGGTCATTTCTTATAGAAAAATAATATTCCATAATATTCATATTCCATAATTTATTCAGCCATTCTCCAACTGATGGGCATCTACTCAATTTCCAGTTTCTTGCCAATACAAAAAGGGCAACTACAAATATTTTTGCACATGTGGATCATTTTCCTTTTTTTATGATTTCTTTTGAGATACAGGCCCAGTAGGGACACTGCTGTATCAAAGGGTATGCACAATTTCATAGCCCTTTGGGCATAGTTCCATATTGCTTTCCAGAATGGTTAGACGTATTCCCAACTCCACCAACAATGTATTAGAGTTCTAGTTTTCCCACATTCCCTCTAACATTCATCATTATCTTTTCCTGTTATCTTAGCCAATCTGACAGATATATAATGGTACCTCAGAGTTGTCTTAATTTACATTTCTCTGCTCAATAGTGATTTAGAGCATTTTTTTTTCAAATGACTAGAAACAGTTTTAATTTCTTCATCTGAAAATTGTCTGTTCATATCCTTTGACCAGACCAATTTTCATTCTTAGTGGCAAGCCAGGTGAATTCTCTTGAATGTAGAATAGGAGAATAGGAGAAGCATCATTTTAGAATGATATCAGGGTATAGTAGAAAGAATAATGAATGTAGTGGAAATGGGTTCAAATCCCAATTCTATGATTTACTATTTGTGTGACAATGAATTATTCATTTTAACTATCTGGGATTCAGTTTCCTCACTTATAAAATATGAACATTGTCTTCAAATATTTCTTACAAATCTAAATCTATGATCTTTTGATTAATAATAAGTTCTTCATAATAATTACCTCCCTTGCTCTTTATTGCTAGTATAAATATCACAATAAGATCCACCTATTATAAAATCAATTTTTTAATGAAATTAAGCAGAGAATTCTAGACTTACCCTGAAAAAAAATTAGGGTAGGAGTTTTGCTCTTGAGATACATCAATGTTCTCTCTTAATCAAAAAGGGATACTAAAAAAATACTATCTTATATGAGGTCCAAAATGCTTTAATACATTATTATTTATCTTAATTATTTTACAGAAAGTAGTAGCAAAGGATCAAAACAGCACTCAGGTTTATATAAATTTCATCTCTCCCCAAACCCCTTTATCTTTGCTTTATTTTGTTCATTGGAACAATATGATTGTCAGGAGCTTTCTCAATAGCATGAAAGGGAAGAAAATGATGAATAAAAAACTTCTCAAATCTATTCTTATTATAATTTTAATTAAACATATCCAAAAAAGATTTATCTTTTCTCCCAAACCCACCACTCTTCCAAACTTCACTATTTATGGTGAGGGCACTACTTCCCTTACGGTCATGCATGTTCCCAATTTTGGTATAATTTTCATTTCCTTAGTCTTGCTACTCTGCATTTCCATTTTATTGTCAGATCTCTCTGATACTCTGTTCAGAGCACCCCTTTCATTTGCCTCCTTCTCTCTAACCACACACCCTCTACCCTAATCCAGGTCTTTATTAGCTCCTCACATTCTATTTCCAATCTTTTCACTTTGTCCCCCATGCTTGAAATATTATCTCTCCTCACCCGTACTCAAGGAGTGTGTTAATAAATGTTTAACAACCAGCTTTCTAAGGATGAAGGTGAATATGAGCATGATATATTTTTCATTTAATCTTCATTATTAATATTTTCCCATCACTTTATTAATCAATAAAACAATAAACCCATTTTGATTTTCTTGATCTGTTTTCTTTCACAATAAAACTATTATGGAAATGTTTTGCATGACTGCATACATATAGCCTATATCACACTGCTCACCTTCTGGATGAGATGGGTAAGGAGGTAGCAAGGGAGAGAATCTGAACCTTAAAATTTTTAAATCAAATGCTAAATATTATTTTTACATGTGAGTGGGGAATTTTTTTTTAATCCTAAATAAAGGAATGTTCCTTAAAAAAAAAAAAAAAAACAAGTCCGAATTTGTAGTGTTTGCTAATTTACAAGTATAAATGATTCCCACTGAAAATTTAACAGTAAGCATGACTCAATCTTGCAACTGTATGGGCTGTCTTTGGCATACCTGTGGCTCCCATTTTTTAAATGTCTTACTTTCTTTCAAAGCTCAGCTCAAATTCCATCTTCCCACAGGAAGATCCCTCCTTTCCTGATCCCTCCCAGTTACTGGTTTCCTTTCTCTAGACCTGCCAAAACTAGCCCATATTAATTTTGTTTGTATTCTGTATAACCTGATAACTATAAATGCTATCTCCTTCTATACTTTGATGTTCCTTTGTAACAATATTTTTAATTAAATTAAGAATAATGAGTTGTTTCTCTGTAAGAGTAACTGGCAAAAGCTCCCTCCTTGATGTTTGTTTAAATTTTTTCTTGGTTCTGTATTGCTACAGGGATTGTCATTCTGGTCCCTTACTTAAGAACAAACTGTGGGAATAGAGGCTTGTGGATAGCCACACTGAGTTGTCAAGTTGCTTCCTTTATGACATAGGTCAAACAGCATGCTCCATATGAAGCTATTCATGATTCTACAAATGCTACTGGCCTTCCTCCCAAACTATCTAGTATTTAACTACTTTGTATTCATTCTCTTTATACTTCATCTCATTGTACTTTTATATTTATTTTTGAATTTCCCATTAAAATATTAGTTTTTATAAGAATTGTTTTATCTATTATATGTATGTCTCTCACCATCCTTGGCAAATAGTAAGTATATAATACATGTTTATTGATTTATTGATTGACTAGGTCTCAAGCTAAAATAGGCAAGTAGCAAACATGGTTATATTGGCTAATATTAGAATATTGGCTCTTTCCCTTCAAAGCCTAGAATATTGAAGCTGAGATTCTAGATCTGCATGGAAAGCTGATTCTGGTGTCTTTCTTTCTGAACCCTGTTTTTTCTTGCAGTTCTCAGTTAGGAAACCAAGCTGAGAATCTACTTAGAGAAGTCTCTAAGCTCTTTCCCTTGTTCTAGTTCTAAATGAGAATACTAAGCTAGGACCAGTTCTTAACTCTTTCAGCAGTTAGAAGTTAAGGAGAGGAAATATATTCTTCCCTCTCTGTACCTTCCTATAGCCTAAATGTTAATGCCACAACCAAATCTTGTCCCCTCACTGAGAAGAGACTAAAGAATCTAAGATTTGAGTTCTTCTGTACTAGAGCAAAGAATGCCAAGGAAGCTTTTCTATGGAGCCTTTTCCTTCCCATTGTTTTGGATGGGAATGCAAAGGGGATAATATATACTTCAGAATAGAGCATAGGTTAGTTATTTCCTAGAAAATGGACATTTGAAAATAGAATAAAGAAAATAGGAATAAAAAACTCAGTGATTAGACAAGTTTTATCAAAATGAAATAAAAAAATCAAAAGCGCATATGAAGTATCTAGAAGCAAAACAATCAAATCAAACAAAAAGTAAACCTGACTTTAAAAAACACAGATTGAAGAGAAATAATTAAAAGTCAATAGGATCCCTAAAAACCATGATTAAACAAACAAACAAAAATTAGATAGTATGGCTTAATATATCAGAAAAGAAAACTACCTCTATTTGAAAAATGAGAGGGTTAGACTAAATGGCCTCTCAGGCCCAGCTCTAAAATCCTTCTAGTTCCAAATCTATAATCCTTATATCAAGAAACAATATTATACAATATGGAAAATATAAGAAAATAAAAGAAAAAGATCTACAGCTAGGAATAACTTATCCAGCAAAACTAAATATGCACAAAAGGGAAATAGTTCTTTAATAAAATCTATGATTTCTAAGCATTCTTTTTAAGAAAGCTAGTTTGGTAGAATCTTTGAAATGCAAATGTGGGAAACAAGAGAAAACAAGGGTAAATATGTGTGAGCAACATGATTACATAATGATCAAGTATTTATATCCTAAAAGAGAGAAGAGAGACTATCCCCCAAATTCCACCATAAAGGAAAAAGTTGGCAACAAAGACAAATTCTGGTGTGTGTGTGTGTGTGTGTGTGTGTGTGTGTGTGTGTGTGTGTGTGT
>JAJPUD010011228.1:35859-55834 GCA_023553655.1 Myrmecobius fasciatus | reverse complement strand
TCTTTTTAACATATATTGAGTTTTGTAGGACAAAAAGAAAACATGCAGTTTCCTCATAGGATTACTAAGTAACACAAAATTTGAAGTTTGGAAGGGATCTCAGAATATCTAATTCCAACCAATGCCTATTCCAGCTGACCATATTTGAATGCAGAATATAAGCATGCTTCAAATTGAGGCTCAAAAATGAACTATGTGTCAGTTTTCTAGAGAGCTAGTTATCAGGTGAAGATCCTTTTTTTCATAAAGGACATGTGAATATTATTTATTATTGTGTAATAGTGTCAATGTGTATTTGTGAAGAGTATACTTTCACATATTATATTGCAGATCCTTTGAATTGCTGAAGAAAGTCAATCAGAGAATTACACTATTCTTTGTATTTAATCATTAATAATTGAATTTGCTTATTTTAAAATACTCCAAATAAGCTGAAATCCCATAGAATTAAGGCTTTGCAAAAATTTAAGTGTTATAAAAATTCTAGGTATTATTATTATTACATATTTTATGCAAAATAATAATATTATAAATTTAAATATATCATGCAATTATAATTTGTTTTGTTTATTCATATAATTAAAATTGAGTAATGTTAAGCAAAGATCTCTGACCTAGACAATCATCAATCACATCCCAAATTCTATCATTGGCTTTCCTTGAAGGTCTCCAAAATTTTGTCATTGTTTTTGCTTTATTATATTTTGATAGTGTTATTTTATTTTGTTTCCAAAGCACTCCAGGATGCTAGATAAAAGAATTAATAATTTCCAAAAGGCCATGTTTATACTCTGCTTGACATCACACACTATGCATTTTAGGATCTGGTAATATTTACTTATTTCTAAAATCAGTATGGGGTATTATTTACCATCAAGGGTCAATGAAGATACAAAGATGTCTCAAGGGCTTTTGTAAATAATAGTGTTGTTTTGACTGTAGTCTATATGGAAATATTCTATTTTCATGGCTTTCCTGATTGCATTATGAATTTCTTTTGAAGGTAACTATGAAAAAACTTCTATAATGATAGAGGGCATACCATGAATTAGATTTCCTGTAAATCAGCTTTATTTAATGATAAGTATCAATTTAATTTAATAAAATCCTGTGCAACAGACACTAAATACTTTCCATATCAAAGTAAGACTAAGTCAAGCAGTCAGTCAGTTCATAAATAATTATTAAGCATAGAACCAAGCATTGTTCTAAGGACTGCGGATACAGATACTCAATTTTTATTTCCATATTTCATTTCTATTAGATTGGCATGTCTTTCAATCCCATACCTCTTTAATTCTTAACCTGATACACAAAAAACACAAACATTGGTACTACTGCTAGAAAGGATTTTGACAAAGAAAAGATGGCTTCATTGCCAGTCTTTTGGAAAAGATTGTTCCTCAAATGTAAGGAATTATGACATCATGGTAGAAGAAGTTATCTATGTCTTGCACCTAGAACCTCTCAAAAAGTCTAATAGTAGACATTAAGCTGGAAAGGAAACATATTTTGCCACTAAGAAAAGTAAAGCAGCATTAAACTCAATGATCTAATATGTTTATTCTCTTAGTTGCTCTTCCCATACTTGAGACAGCAACCAATAAGAGATAGATAAAAATTTATTATTAAAAATATTACATAAATATAAATATGCATAAATATATGTGTGTATAACAATTATCGGGCATTTATCTGAAAACAAATGTATAAAAAATGATACCAAATAGAAATAGCATAATATTTTCCTACTTGAAGAACATACCTCATATAAATTTACTTAGCTATTTTTTAAGCATAGAAGCTCCAAAATGAGCATTAACTAATTATTTATAATTGTTTTTTAACTAAAGCATATATGAAACAGGAAAAATGAGCTTATAAAATGCATTAATAATATCTGTTGAAAATCTATTAGGGGAATCAACTGTATAAATAATAGTCCTCTATTAGTTTAGTTATCACAAATATATATAGTATTTAATATGAAAAATGGTAAAATACAAGCTAATAACAAAAAATCTATTGTCTTCATAATTATGCATATGCTACACATTTTAAAGTATTCTATGCATTTTAAATTGGATTGAATTAATTTATCAATAAAGCACATGCATAAATTACATTATAACATGTTTATTTTTACATTAGAAAAATAAGAATAAAAGAATATAAACTCTTTAGTGAATTAAGAATGTTTTGAGTGGAAGATTTCATTTTTTCTCATATTTACTCAGGAAGTCTCATTTTCAGTTCTACTTGAATCTGGCAGTCATAGAGATTATTTAATGCTAGAATAAAGTATAACAAAGTATTCTTATTTCACATCTGAGTGCTTTTAAGAACATGCAGCAGTCACTGGGACCCTTAACTTTATCCAGTTAGACATCACTTTTCTTCAGTTATGCTCTTTTGTGATATGGAACACTGATTTCATAGAAGTGGAACATTTATTTTAAATTGCTGAAATGCAGTAATCCTTTAAGATTTATGCCATCATTGATATCCATTCAACATGGTTTCCTTGAAGCAGACAAACTGAGTTTTGCCAAATCTATAGCATGCTGAAATGAATGCATATCTTTTGGGGAATTCCCAGTGTTCCCATATATGAATATATGGGGGGGGATGTCCCTTGTTATTTAGATATAAATCGCCATGGCTTTGATCTCTATTGGTTCTTTTCTTTGTAGATTTTGTAGATCATGTTGCTTTGGCAAAGACCAATCAGAAACATAAATAGAATAGAATTTTCTGATTGTAATCATGAGGTCTCTTGACTTTATGCTTGTAAGGCATTTTCATAGCATTAATATGGCTCTACAAAAAAAAAAAGTTTCCTTTTAATCCAGCTAGTTAAAATATATAGCAGCTAGACAGAGAGACCCTAGAATCAGAAATATGACTTAAAATAATGGAAATACTCAAACATATACTAGTTCTTTGAACCTGTGTAAGTCACTTTAACCTCAGCTTCCTTAACTGTAAAATAAGAATTATAATAGCTTTCTCCTTGCAGAGTTTTGTGAGGATTAAATGAAATGTTATTTGCAGAAAGGGTTTAGGACAGTGCCTGACATATAGTAGGCATTATATAAATGCTAGGTATTTTTTTTAAATTTATAATGCATATAACATACACATATAAACTATCTAAAACATATATTTGTATTTGTGCATGTTTTCTAAACACAGACTACTAATACATCAAATTTAAATATCTTGGCTATAAAGGAGGTCACTAGACTAAATGGTTGAAAAGTAATTGTCTAAAGCATAAATTGTACTAATAATGGATAAGTGGCAATATGTGTATATTTGCATAATGAAAAATAGTAACAACAGAGAAATGGTTTTATTAATCAGGAATATATGAAGAGCTCTAGATTTGTTTATTTATTTATTTTTGATTTCACATACTCAATTTTGCCATTTCATATATTTGACAATCTTAGGATTTGGTTGCCATAGCTACTAATGTTATAGTAGACAAGTAAGCAAGAATAATAAAAGAGAAATCCTATTTTAGATATTCATGGATAACAATAAGAAATGATATTAAGTGTGTGTGGGGGAAATACTACCTATGAAGATTATTCAACAATCAATTTTCTCTTGTTATGAAGACTTTTCTCTCCCTCATTCTTTCATTTTCTTCCTCCCCGCTTTCCTTCGTTCCTTTCTTCTTTCCTTCCTTCCTTCCTTCCTTCTCTCTTTCCTTATATATAAGATATATAGAAAGTAGATGGAAAGTAATCTCAAAAGAGAGGGACCTATCATTGCGGAAACAGAGAGTGGGATGGGCTATGTATGATCATTTAAAAAATATATTTTTTAACTAAATCTCAAAGGAAGCCAGGAAAGCTAAGAAGTATATGTTAGTACTTGGACCACAAATGGAATATTGTGTCTAGTTCTAGATCATACATTTTATGGTGTAAATCTGCCAAATGGCATATATCTAGGAAATACAAACAGGATGGTGAGATTTTTAAATTACATCATATTAAGATCAGGTTAAGAAACTTGGAATGTTTTGTATTTGGGAGAAAACAGGTATGGGGGAACATGATTTTTATCAACAAATGCTTGAGAAATTTTCAGGTGGATGAATTATCCTTGGTCTTCTTGCAGTCATAAGGATCAATGAGTAGAAGTTCTAAGGAAGCAAAACTTCCCAAATAAAATTGTTTTCCTAAAAAATTGCCATTGTACCATTTTATTGGATAGTGAGTCTTCAAATGGAATTTGCCTTACCACTTATTGAAGAGACCATTTCAATTGATGAAATATGTATTAAATATCTATCTTGTGCAAAGAATTGCAGTCCATGTTCTAATACAATTTTTAAAAACATCAAATACTTATTTTCATAGAATTCATATTCTAATTGGGGAGACAAGATGACCATAAATTACTAAATAAGAATAGACATAGAATACAGAATATGTAAAAGAGATATGCAATAAAATGTAACTAAAATGTTATGAGTCACTTTGGATGGAGATAACATTTTCAGAGAAATGACATCAGGGAAGGCTACATGAAGATAGTCACATTCATTTTTCTTAAGAAAAATAGGGATTGTGAAAAACAGATGTGAAGGAGTACAATCTAGGTGACAGAAAATTGCCTGTTACAATAGTCTAGAATTTAATGAATAATGATCATCTAAATTAGAGGTAATGAGAGTGTGAATGCAAAGAAGGGGACAAATAGGACAAATATTACAAAGTTAATGTGATAGGTATAGAAGCAGATTGAAAATCCAGGTCAAGAAACATTAAAAAAAATGACTGAAGTTTGTATTCTGGAATTTGGAAAAATTAGGAAAAGTTAGAGGCAGGAAAGTTTAAAGTGAAATATGTCATTCAGAACATATGATTGATGATAAGGATCAAGGTTGCACAAGTACTCTCAGGTCATTTTTAATCCCAAGATTCTTTTTTAAAATTAAAGATAATTTTAATTTTCATCTTAAAATAATTTATTTTTTTTCTCTTTAAAATGCATAAAATCTGATTAAATTAAAATTATTTGGTAAAAAAGCACTTATTAAGCACCAACATATCCCAACTGCTTTATAAATGGTATTTCATTTTATCCTCAGTAACACCTTGAGAGTTAGGTGCTATTATTATCCCCATTTACCAGATGAGAAAACTGAGGCAAATAAAGTTTTATTTTTTTTCTTTATCCCAGGGTAGCACAACTAAGTGCCTGAGGCCAAATTTAAACTCCATTATTGAAAACTATAGGCCCATAACCTTAACAATTTAGTGTTTGATAAACCCAAAGACCCCAGTTTTGGGACTAAGCCCTCACTATTCGGCAAAAACTGCTGGGAAAATTGGAAACTAGTGTGGAAGAAATTAGGGCTTGACCCATACCTAACACCACATACCAAGATAAGATCTAAATGGGTTCATGATCTAGATATAAAGAGTGACTTTGTAAGCAAGTTAGAGGAATGTAATATAGTTTATCTCTCAGACCTGTGGAGATGGAATAAATTTATGTCCAAAGAAGATCTGGAACTCCTAATTGAACACCAGATGGATGATTTTGATTATATTAAGTTAAAAAGTTTCTGTACAAATAAAACTAATGCAGACAAGATTAGGAGGGAAGGATCAAATTGGGAAATCATCTTTACATTTAATGGTTCTGATAAAGTACTCATTTCTAAAATATATAGAGAATTGTCTCATATATATAAGAATTCAGGCCACTCTTCAATAGATAAATGGTCAAGGGATATGAACAGACAATTTTCAGATGATGAAATTAAAACTATCTCTAGTCATATGAAAAGTTGCTCCAAATCACTATTGATCAGAGAAATACAAATTAAGACACCTCTGAGGTATCACTACACACCTCTGAGATTGGCTAAAATGACAGGAAAATATAACGATGAATGTTGGAAGGGATGTGGGAAAACTGGGACACTAATACATTGTTGGTGGAACTGTGAACGGATCCAACCATTCTGGAGAGCAATTTGGAGCTATGCTCAAAAGGTTATCAAACTGTGCATACCCTTTGACCCAGCAGTGTTTCTACTGGGCCTATATCCCAAAGAGATCTTAGAGGAGGGAAAGGGACCCACATGTGCAAGAATGTTTGTGGCAGCCCTTTTTGTAGTGGCTAGAAACTGGAAACTGAAGGGATGCCCATCAATTGGAGAGTGGCTGAATAAATTATGGTATATGAATGTCATGGAATATTATTGCTCTGTAAGAAACGACCAGCAGGACGATTTCAGAGAGGCCTGGAGAGACTTGCATGAACTGATGCTGAGTGAAACGAGCAGAACCAGGAGATCATCATACACAGCAACAACAGTATTACATGATGATCAATTCTGATGGACATGGCTCTCTGCAACAAAGAATTGTCTCAAACCAGTTCCAATTGTTCAGTTAAGAAAACCATATACTCCCAGAGAGAGGGATATGAAATATGGACCACAACATAACATTTTCATGCTCTCTATTGATATTTGCTTGCATTGTGTTGCCTTTCTCTGATTTTCTTTTTTTTTTCTTGTAGATAGGATTTTTCTTGCATAACTTGTCAAGTATTTTAACATTATTAACATGTAGTGAACTTCCTGCCATCTAGGGGAAGGGAGGGGTCTGGGGGTAAAATTTGTAATGGAAAAAAAAATTATTCCAGCAGCTAACTCAAAAAAAAAAAGAAAAGAAAAATCACTCATGTTCTGTAAATAAAAAGCTTTAATAAAAAAAAGGAAATGAAAAAAAAAGAAAACTATAGGCCTAACATTCTCTCCTTTGACCTACCTTAGCTGCTACTTTGTATTGGAACACATAACAAATATGTATGATGAAGCAAAACAAATTCCCACTTTGATCATTTTGAAAAACATTTGTCTCCTGCATATTAGTTCTATCACTTCTATGATTCTATTGTTCTATGCAAAAAACGTCAATTTAACAATCTTATTTAGTTTCATCTACCTTTCAAATAACACCAAAAAGCTTGGAGATGGAGCAAGGATAAATGAGGGGTTGTCTTTGGTGCATTTTTTGTTTAAATAAGGGATTTTTTTTTCCTCAAGATTACCTAAATTACAAGGTAGGTTTTGGACCTGGGATCTCAGAGATAAAAGCTTGGCAGAAGACTGAAACTGGTCTATGACTTCTTTGACTTTCCAGCAAAGATGCTTGTCTCTTTTATAGTTATTAACCGGAGTACCAAATATGCATTTTTGTTGTTCCTTTTACACAGCTTTCAAATTGCATTTTACCACTGATAAAGCTATGTTGTGCAATAGAGAATTCTAAATTGAATGTCATATTTTATTTAGCCCTTTATTATCTAGGTAAAAGAATAGGAGAGAAAATATTCCCCGCTTCAAGGAAACAGAATATTTGATCTAGACATGTAGATGACTGAATTTAAGAGTAGAGACATTAGGGCAAAATGCAGTGGCTGCTAATGCACAGCTGGAAATCTGATAAAGAATTAAAAAATCCAAATACCCTTGGAAATTAAGGCAAACCAAAATGATGAGCTGATAATAACCTTAAGGTCTCAATGAGCAAAACATATTCATTTTGCTTTCTTCCTGTCAGGAAAGCATTTGTGCTATTGGTATAAGAAGAAAATCACATTCCCATAAAGGTTTCGGGGGAGAGAAATAGGAAAGTTGCTTAGAAAAGGAAAATCAGGCTACTGAGGGGGGAGTGAACTTCTGGAGTGTTTCACCTATGTAAAGGAAAAAAGAGTGATTTGTTCAGGCAGATTGAAACAAGTCCTCCCTTTAGGGAAATGATTGACAGCTTAATTTGTTTTACTTGCCTGGTGTTTATATATTTTTCTTCCACTATAGTTATATAATGTCAAGTGCTTATGTTAGCAAAACCAATTGTCTATCTATGCTTGCTATTGAAGAAAAGGTTTCTTAAGGCATCCAGAGCTGTTCCTGAAGAGAAGGTCTACTAATGTATGATCTACTGAGCAGACTTCCTTTTTGGAATCTCAGGCAATAGGAACCTACTTTCACTTACCCAGATCATTTCAAAGTTTTCCTGCCTCTAGTCTAGGGTTCGTGTCAGACTATACCTGCCATCTTTATACTTATATATGACACACTCTTGAAGTGGCATGTTTTTGATTCACTTCCTAAGTTTTGTTTTATAAAGATGGTGAGCAGTTTTAGTGCATACATTAATGTGGAGGACGAGGAGAAAAGGATAGAAAAGAAAAGGGAAGGGAAGGAAAGAAAAAGGAAAGGAAAGAAATGGAAGAAACGGACTATATGATATCTGAGACCATTTCTAGGCCTAGAACAAGAGATTCTGCAAATCTAATTCCTAAGGCCCTTCTCTAATCACAACTAAATTTGTGTTCAGTCTGTTTCTATCTCTCTCATTGTTGTTATCTTGGCTTCTTTTCCTGTGTCCTGTGTCCCAGTAGCTCTTTTTTCTGTCTTTCTCTGATTCTCTCTTTGACAGTTTCTCTGATTTTGACTCTAACCCTTTGTGGCTTTCTGTTCTTCTTTGTCTCTCTCATTTTATCTCTCCATCTCTATCTCTGAGACTGTAACTCTCTGCCTTTCATTCTATCTCATTCTGTTTGTCTTTGTGTCTCCAACTCTCTATCTCTGTCTCTTTGTGACACTCTGTCTCAGTCTCTATGTAATTCTCTCTCTTGACTCATGAGTAATATGCCAGAGATACTACATAGATTTAGCATATTAGTATATATAAATATATATCATATATATCATATATATGTATGTATGTATGCATATTTACTAAATTAAATCAATTGTATTCTGCTTTTCTGCTCTCCTGATCCCAGTGTCTATACCCAAAAACATCTACCTGAAAGAAAATTTAAATAAGATATTAGTTTTGGTTAGCCTGTTGCCTATATTTAAACATGCTTTATTGACCTATTGTTATTTTTAAAAACATTAATTTATTGTTTAAAAATGATTCTTCAAGGATTTAAAGCTTAGGGCTTTTTCTTTTGTAGAATAGTTCTTACAATAAGAATTGTTATCTCTGGGAGCAGTGTATTCTTAAGAATCCTTCATATTTTTAATTACTAACAAATTATTATTTTGCTCTTTCTACTAAAATGTACCATTTAAAAATAATTGTACCATATAATAAATGCATTTCTAGCTCTGAAAATACAATTACGTGAACATATCTTTTTTTCCCTTTTAGTAGAAGTCATTCTGCTATATTGTGGATATATCATGCTACCATGATTGTTTAGGTGAGACATTGTTCTAAATGAAAACCTTTATAATTTAAACTAAATATATAATTGACTTAGAGTGTAGATGTTTCTAAAAGAGGAATTATTAAGCTGTTTTTCATAGCTTATGATTTTTCTATTGTTAAAATAAATAATTAATTTAATTGTCAGAAATTAATAACTAAAAGTAGTTTAGACAAATTTTTCTGGGACAGCTACTTACACATACTTTATATCAACCCATTTTATATCAAATTCAAAAGAAATTACATCAGTGCTATCCATGATCATGTTCTTTGTGAATTTATTGATGG
The DNA here is from genome assembly GCA_023553655.1 of Myrmecobius fasciatus. Classification (NCBI taxonomy): domain Eukaryota; kingdom Metazoa; phylum Chordata; class Mammalia; order Dasyuromorphia; family Myrmecobiidae; genus Myrmecobius; species Myrmecobius fasciatus. The sequence goes on along the minus strand of JAJPUD010011228.1, from coordinate 46,280 downwards.
TGGAATTTTCATCATACTGCAGTCAGCATATTCTATTAAAATGTATATCACAACTGAAGCAGTTTTGTAAAAACAGATTTGAAATGTATCACAGTACCTGCTTATTCTGCATAGGTGGGTTGAAACAAAAAGCAAATTGTATACTGTCTGGAAAATCATTACAACTCAACTGTTTAATATTGGCATCATAGAAGTCAGGTCAATGACAATGATTGGGCCCAAACCAAATCATCAAGAGTGATCATTAAACAACAAATATTGACTGGAATTGAGCCAAGATGTAAGACAATTAGGCCACATTTCTTCTTATTAATAGCTGGAAATGAAACCTGTCAGATAACTGAAATGCATTATTTTGGTTTTTATGGAACTATTTAAATTTCTCTTTCTCTTTATATACACACACACACATGTGTGTACATGTACACGCATAACTACCTTCTAACATTTTTTTCTGGTAATCCATGATTTCACTGATATGAGTGCTTCCTTCATCACTATAGTTTGCAACTATCTGTTATGTACTTTGCCATCCTGTGAGATTCCTTCTTATATTCTCCCATAAATCCTCCTTAGAGCATCTATCTTACCTACTGATGGATTTCCTATAGGACTGTTTACATTCTATAGGTATAAATGTAGAACTCTGATTGTGTATCCATGATTCCTTATTTGAATCATTATTCAAGGCCTTAAATATTAGAAACTACTATCTTTTTCTTCCAAAAGTATTTTTGAGTTTCTACTAATTTTGTTGCTTATGTAATGCAAGTCATAATTCAGTTTTCCAAAAAGTAAAGACTGGAAAGACATAATGTGAAAAGTTAATGAAGGACACAAGCAAAATCTATTAGACAAAAATAAACATGTTCCTAACTTTTCTATATAAATGAACTTCCCCTGAAAATATAATTCTTCATCCATATGAAGATATATAATTGGTAGATACTAAATTCTAAAAAGATCAAAACTCTTTGCCTCTGTCTAAAATTATAGTACTCAGTTTATTATGAGATAATTTCTGACCAATCAGAAACCCAGTATTCAGTTAAAATAATTATTTAATACTGATATTTTTTAGCTCCACAAGCCCATACAGCAGAAACCTGGTTCAAGTTACCCATCAGTCATATTCAGCAAATAATCTTCTCAAGATTCCAATTTTACATATTTTGAATAGGGTTCTTTTAAAAATCTATAATTGATGGAACTAAAAGAGTCAGTTTACCACATGTCCTTGAAAATAATCTTTAACAAAGAACACATTATTTTAATTCCAGCATTTCTCATTTAATATAACAAGAAATTATCAATATAATAAAAGGACTCTTCATGTTATCTAGATGAATCATAGATCCAAAAATCCAAATGAGTAAGCTGATGACTAAGCAGACTAAGCAGATTATATTAATCATACTTGAGGTAGATAAATCAAACCACAAAAATAAATAGGAAAGAAGTTAAGGAGGTAAATAGAATTTTAGAAAAGTATGGTATGATAAATATGAAATAGGTATGATAAAAGATAGGCATGATAATAGAAAACTGAATGGACAGAAAGGAATATACTTTTTTCTTTTAATTTTCATGTAACACAAAAAACTGGCATGTATTAGGGCACAAGAATCTCAAAACCAAATACAGAAAGGCAGATATTATATTATAAATGATAAGATTATGTTGTAATAAAAACATGTAATAAAGAGCCAGGAAAAAATAGCCCAAAACTAATTGGAAACTTAATAATCAAATCCTAAAGAATGTGAAATAACAAATTATAGACAGAATCAATAATTTCATGCAAGAGAATAAAAATAATATGTCAGCATTACAAATTTAAGGGATGCAGACAAAGCAGTTCTTAGGGGAAATTTTTTTTTATCTCTATATGCATACTTGTATGAAATAGAGAAAGAAAAAATCAATGAATTGTGTATGCAACTAAAAGAAAAAGAAAAGAAACAAATTAAATGTCAAATATGAAATTCTGAAAATAAAAAGGGGTTATTAATAAAACTTAAAGTAAGAAAACTATGTACTAATAAACTAAGAGTTGGTTTTATGAAAAAAAAAAACAACAAAATAGGTAAAATTTTAGTCAATTTGATTAAAAAAGGAAAGAAGAAAATCAAAGTATTAGTATCAAAAATAAAAAGGGTGAACTTTCTATTAATGAAGAGAAAATTAAAGGAATAATTAGAAGCTATTTTGCACAACTGTATGTCAATAAATCTAATAATCTAAGTGCAATGGAGAAATACTAACAAAAAGATAGATTATCCATATCAGCAGAGAAGGAAATAAATTACTTAAATAGTCCCATATTAGAAAAAGAAATTGAACTAGCTATTAATCAGCTCCCTAAGAAAAAAATCTCCAATATTAGATGGATTTATATGGGAATTCTACCAAACATAACTGCTTGTTATTTTTTTTCTTTTTTTTAACTGCTTCTTATTTATGACATGCAGTCATGCTGTACTAGGAAAACTGGATCTACAAGAAAAAAAAAAAAAACACCTGAGAAGGAAAACAAAATGCAAGCAAACATCAACAGAAAGTATGAAAATGCTATGTTGTGGTACATATTCAGATCCCACAGGCCTCTCTCCGGGTGTAGATGGCTTTCTTCCTCACTGAAAAATTGAAACTGGTTTGAATCATCTCATTGTTGAAGAGAGCCATGTGCATCAGAATTGATCATCATATGGTATTGTTGTTGCCGTGTATAATGATCTCCTGGTTCTGCTCATTTCACTCAGCATCAGTTCATGCAAGTCTCTCCAGGCTTCTCTGAAATCATCCTGCTGGTCGTTTCTTATAGAACAATAATATTCCATAATATTCATATACCATAATTTATTCAGTCACTCTCCAATTGATGGGCATCCTTCAGTTTCCAGTTTCTAGCCACTACAAAAATGGCTGCCACAAACATTCTTGCACATATGGGTCCCTTTCCCTCCTTTAAGATCTCTTCATGATATAGGCTCAGTAGAAACACTGCTGGGGCAAAGGGTATGCACAGTTTGATAACTTTTTGAGAATAGTTCCAGATTGCCCTCCAGAATGGTTGGATCCATTTACAGTTCCACCAACAATGTATCAATGTCCCAGTGTTCCCACATTCCCTCCAACATTCATCATTATCTTTTCCTGTCATCTTAGCCAATCTGACAGGTATGTAGTGGTATCTCAGTGCTGTTTTAATTTGCATTTTTCTGATCAATAGTGATTTGGAACACTTTTTTTATATGACTAGAGATAGTTTTAAATTCTTCATCTGAAAATTTAGACTAATTTTCCTAATTAATATCAATGTAAGAAATCTTAAATAAAGTATTAGAAAAGAGACTACAGCAAGTTGTCACCAGGCTAATAAACAATGATCAAATAGGATTTATACCTAGAATTCAGGGCTGGTTCAATATCAAGAAAATGATTAGCATAATTGACAATATCAGTAACCAAAGTATCAGAAATCAAATGATTGTCACAATAGATGCAGAAAAAGCGTTTGGCAAAACTCAACATACTTTCCTAGAAAGTACAGGAATATATACTAGAGAGTATAGGAAAAAATGGAATTTTCCTTAAAAGGATCAGTATCATTTATGTAAAATTATCAGCAAGTCTCATATGTAATGGGGACAAGCTGGGACCATCCCCAATAAGATCAGGGGTGAAGCAATTCTGCCCCTGTCACCATTACTATTCAAAATTATATTAGAAATGATAGCTTTAGGAATAAAAGAAGAAAAAAGAATTAAGGGATTTAGAGCAGGTATCTTTCCAGATAATATGATGATATACTTAGAGAATCATAGAGAATTAACTAAAAACCTACTAGAAACAATTCACAATTTTAGCAAAATTGAAGGTTATGAGATAAATCCATATAAATCATTAGAATTTCTATATGACAAATTCTAGCAACAAGAGATACAAAGAGAAGTTTCATTTAAAATACCTATAGATAATATAATATTTGGGAGTCTACCTTTCATGACAAAATCAGTTACTATATGAACATTATATAGGTAGATATAATAAATTGGAAGAATATCAATTGTTCATAGGTAGGTCGAGCTAATATAATAAAAATGACAATTCTACCTGAGTTTATCTATTCAGTACTATACCAATCAAACTCCCAAGAAATTATCTTACAGAGTTAGAAAAAATAATAACGCAGTTCATCTGGAATAATAAAAGGTTAAGAATTTCAAGAGAATTAATTTTAAAAAGTGCAAATGAAGGTGGCCTAACTGTACCAAATTCAAAATTATATCATAAAACAGAGGTCGTGAAAACCTAAGAAATGGCTAAGAAATAGAGCATTTGATCAGAGCAATAGGTTAGGTTCCCAAGACACCATAATGAATGACTACAGTAATCTAGTGTTTGATAAATCCAAAGACTTTAATTTCTGGGATAAGAACTCACTACTTGACAAAAATTGTTGGAAAACTTTGAAATTATTATTCAAGAAATTAGGCACTAACCCACACTTAACATCCTATACCAATATAAGATCAAAATGTGTACATGATTTAGACATAAAGTGTGATACTATAAGCAAATTAGAAGAATAAAGGATGGTCTATCTTTCAAATCTGTGGAGAAGAAAGGAATTTGTGGCCAAAGAACTAGAGTACATTATGGAATGCACAATCGATAATGTTGATTATATTAAGTTAAAAAGATTTTGTACAAACAAAACAAATGCAGTAAAATTTAAAGGGAAGCAGTAAATTGGGAAAAAAAAATTCATCCAAGATTTCTGATAAATTCCTCATTTCTAAAATTCTAAAATATAAAGAATTGACTCAAAATTATAAGAATTCAAGCCATTTTCCAATTGATAAATTGGTAAATGGCCAAATAAACAATTTTCTAGTTATGAAAAATTGCTCTAAATCACAATTTATTAGAAAAATGCAAATTAAGACAACTCTCAAGTACTACTACACACTTCTCAGATTGGCTTAGATGACAGGAAAAGATAATGATGAATGTTGGAAGAGATGTGGGAAAATTGGGGTCTTAATACATTGTTGGTGAAGTTGTGAACTGATGCAACCATCATGCAGAACAATATGGAACTATGCCCAAGGGATTATCACACTGTGCATACCCTTTTACCCAGGAGTGTTTCTACTGGGCCTGTATTCCAAAGAGATCATATAAAAGGGAAAAGGACTCACATGTGTAAAAATATTTGTTGCAACTGTTTTTTTAATGGCAAGGAGCTAGAAACTAATTGGATGGCCATCAGTTGGAGAATGACTGAATGTTATGCTCTATGAATGTTATGAAATATTATTGTTCTATAAGAAATGAACAGCAAGATGATTTCAGAAAAATTTTACATGAACCAATGCTATGTCAAGTAAGTAAAACCAGGAGATAATTGTACATGTCAATAGCAAGACTACATGAAGATCAATTCTAATGAACATGGCTCTTTTCAACAATGAGATGATTGATGCCAGTTCCAATTGTGATGGAAAGAACCATCTGAACCTAGAGAAAAGATTGTGAGGACTGAGTGTGGATCACAAAATAATATTTTCACTTTTTTGTTGTTGTTTACTTGAATTTTATTTTCTTTCTCATTTTTTTCTTTTTTTCAAACAACTGATTTTTCTTTTGTAGCATGATAATTGTGGAAAGATGTACAGAAGAATAGCACATGTTTAACATATATTGAATTACTTGCTGTTTTGGGGAAAGAGTAGAAGACAGAGAGGGAGAAAAAAATAGGAAAACAAGGTTTTGCAGGCGTGGATGTTTAAAAGTATCTTTGCATGTATTTTGAAAATAAAAATGCTTTAAAAAATCCTCCTTCATGGAAGATGATGTTATTCATCCCCAAGAATCTATAAGAATCAGTTTTGTCTTTGCTCTCAAAAATAGTACTAGACCATAAATCAATCCAATTAATTCACTTTAAAAATTTTCCCAGCCCACATTTTCTATATACCAATACTTAGAATTTCTTCTAGATGTTAACATAATAGTAACTTAAATTCTCTTAATGTTTTGGATATTATTGGAAATCTTGAGCATTGTGGTAGCTAAAATTCACAGAATCACAGGATTTTATTGATAGAAAGGGTAAACAACAGTAACCTTCCTATTCATGTCTAAAAGAATTTTTGTTTTAATGTTATTAATTTCTCTTTTGAGTTTCAGAATTTCAAATTTGATACATAATTAGGGGTTTTTAATTTGTTCTTTTTATAGCTTGCTTAGTTGCATGCCCAATTCATTCATTTCTCTCTCTGTTTTATTCTTGTAGCTATTTATAGATATAAAATTTCCCCTAAGAATTGCTTTAACTGCATCCCAAAGATTTTGCTTTGTTTTCTCATTATTGGCATTCTTTTGGATGAAATTAGCAATTGTTTCTGTGATTTGCTATTTGATCCACTCATGTTTAAAATTAGATAAATTTGCAATTGTTTTTTAAAACATATTTTGCTGGAGTAATTGAATATATTTTGTTGCATTGTGGTTTGAAATGGAAGCATTTGCTATTTCTGTCTTTCTCCATTTAATTATGAAGTTTGTATGGTTAGTTTTTGTATAGGTGCCATGTGTTGCCAAGAAAAATATATGTTTCTTTCTGTCTCTTCAATTTTCTCCAAAAGTCTAACATATCTAGATTTTCTAGGATCCTATTAATTTCCTCAGTTCCCTTATTGTTTATTTTGAGGTTAGATTTGTCTGACTCTGAGAGGGGAAGGTTGAGATCCCTCACTAATATTGTTTTGCTGTCTATTTCTTACTTCAATTGGAACAAATTTCTATGCTTTTCCATTTGATGCATGTATATTTAAATACATTACTTATTCATTCTTTACAATGCCCTTTATCAAGATGTACTTTCCTTCCTTATCTTTTTAAATAAGATATATTTTTTACTTTTGCTTTATCTAAGATCAGAATTGCTATTCCTGCTTTTTTTTTCCTTCAGCTGAACAATAATACATTATTTTCCAGTCTTTTAATCTGTATGTAAACTTCTTGTGAACAACATACTATACAACATACTCCTCCATTTTATTAGTAGTTTTTTTTTAAATTCATCCCACCCATTACCTTATCTTCTATTACCCTTCTGCCCTTCTCTTACCTTTTTTTCCCCTAGTGTTTCTGCCCTCCCTTCTATCCAGCCACTCTCTTTTCTTTCCTTTTTCCTCCTACTTCTTTATGGGGTTAGATTAATTTCCATACCCAACTGAATTATTAAGTTACTCCCTCTTAGAGTCAAAACTGTTGAGATCAAGCTTCAGACAATGCTCATCTACGTTTCTTCTTTCTCTTGATTGTAATAGGTCTTTTATGTCTCTTCATGTGTTGTAATTTGTCCCATTATAACTTCCCTTTGCTCTTTTTCCAGTATAGCTCTTTTTTCAAACTTTAATGTCTTTTTTAATATATAAAGCTTATTATTTACAAAACATATGAGTGATTTTTCTACATTGACCTTTGCAAAAACTTTTTTTCCCAAGCTTTTTCCCTCCTTCCCCCCAACCCCCACCCTCAGATGACAGGTAATCCAATACATGCTAAATAGGATAAATTATATGACAAATACAATACATGTATACATATCTATACAGTTATCTTACTGCACAAGAAACATCAGATCTAGAAAGAGAAGAAGAAAAAACAACCTAAGAAGGAAAACAAAATGCATGGAAATATTCACAGAAAGCACTAAAATGCTGTGTTGTGGTTCACACTCAGTTCCCACAGGCCTCTCTCTGGATGTATATGACTATCTTCACAGCTGAACAACTGGTTTGAATCACATCATTGTTGAAGAGAACCATGTCCATCAGAATTGATCATCATATAGTCTTGTTGCTGTGTATAATGTTTTCCTGGTTCTGCTGATTTCACTCAGCATCAGTTCATGCAAGTCTCTCCAGGCTTCTGTAAAGTCCTCTGTTGGTCGTTTCTTACAGAACAATAATATTCCATAACATTCATATACCATCATTTCTTCAGCCACTCTCCAATTGATGGGCATCCTTTCAATTTCCAGTTTCTTGCCACTACAAAAAGGGCTGCACAAACATTTTTGCACATGTGGGTCCCTTTCCCTCCTTTAAAATCTCTTTGGGTTATAGGCCCAGTAGAAACACTGCTGGGTCAAATGGTATGCACAGTTTGATAACTTTTTGAACATAGTTCCAAATTGCTCTCCAGAATGGTTGGATCCGTTCACAATTCCAGTGTCCCAGTTTTCCCACATCCCCTCCAACAGTTATCATTATTATTTACTGTCATTTTAGCCAATCTGACAGGTGTGTAGTGGTATCTCAGAGTTGTCTTAATTTGCATTTCTCTGATCAATAGTGACTTGGAGCACCTTTTCATGTGACCTGAAATAGTTTCAATTTCTTCGTCTCAAAATTGTCTGTTCATATCTTTTGACCATTTATCCATTGGAGAATGGCTTAAATTCTTATATATTTGAGTCAGTTCTCGATATATTTTAGAAATGAGGTCTTTATCCGAACCTTTGGATGTAAAAATATTTTACCAGTTTACTGCTACCCTTCTAATCTTGTCTGCATTCATTTTGTTTGTACAAAAACTTTTTAACTTGATATAGTCAAACTTACCTATGTTGTGATTAATGATGACCTCTAGCTCTTCTTTGGTCACAAATTCCTTCCCCCTCCACAGGTCTGAGAGGTAAACCATTCTACATTGTTCTAATTTGTTTATAAAATCATTCTTTATGCCTAGATCATGAATCCATTTTGACCTTATCTTGGTATATGGTGTTAGGTGTGGGTCAATGCCTAATTTCTTCCATACTAGTTTCCAATGATCCCAGCAGTTTTTGTCAAATAGTTAGTTTTTATCCCAAAAACTGGGGTCTTTGGGTTTATCAAACACTAGATTACTATTGTCATTGAGTATTTTGTCCTGTGAACCTAAACTATTCCACTGATCCACTACTCTATTTCTTATCCAGTACCAAATGGTTTTGGTGACCACTGCTTTATAATATAGTTTTAGATCTGGTGCACCTAGGCAACCCTCATTTGCATTTTTTTTTCATTAATTCCCTTGAAATTCTTGACCTTTTGTTTTTCCAGATGAATTTTTTTGTTATTTTTTCTGGGTCAGCTAAATAATCTCTTGGGAGTTAGATTGGTAAAGCACTAGATAGATTAGTTTAGGTAGTATTGCCATCTTTATGATATTCGTTCGACCTATCCAAGAGCACTTGATGTTTTTCCAATTGTTTAGATCTGACTTTATTTGTGTGGAGAGTGTTTTGTAGTTTTGCTCATATAGATCCTGACTTTCCCTTGGCAGATATATTCCCAAATATTTTATACTATCGATAGTTATTTTGAATGGAATTTCTCTTTGTATCCTGCAACTTTGCTAAAGTTGTGGATTAATTCTAATAGTTTTTTAGTTGATTCTCTAGGGTTCTCTAAGTAGACCATCATATCATCTGCAAAGAGTGATAATTTGGTTTCCTCATGACCTACTCTAATTCCTTTAATCTCTTTTTCTTCTCTTATTGCCAAGGCTAGCATTTCTAATACAATATTGAATAGTAATGGTGATAGTGGGCAACCTTGTTTCACCCCTGATCTTATTGGGAATGGTTCCAGTTTATCACCATTACATATGATGCTAGCTGATGGTTTCAAATAGATGCTACCGACTATTTTAAGGAAAAGTCCATTAATTCCTATACTTTCTAATGTTTTAAATAGGAATGGATGTTGGATTTTATCAAATGCTTTTTCTGTATCTATTGAGATTAATATATGTTTTTTGTTAATTTGGTTATTGATATAGTCAATTATGTTAATAGTTTTCCTAATATTGAACCATCCCTGCATTCCTGTTATAAATCCTACTTTGTCATGGTGTATTATTCTGGGAATGATTTTCTGTAATCTCTTTGCTAATATTTTATTTAAGATTTTTGCATGAATATTCATTAAAGAGATTGGTCTATAATTTTCTTTTTCTGTTTTTGTTTTACCTGGTTTAGGTATCAGTACCATGTCTGTATCATAAAAGGAGTTTGGTAGGAGTCCTTCATTCCCTATTTTTTCGAATAGTTTATATAATATTGGAATTAATTGTTCTTTACATGTTTGGTAGAATTCAAACGTAAATCCTTCTGGTCCGGGGGAATTTTTTCTTAGGGAGATGATTAATGACTTGTTCTATTTCTTTTTCTGAAATGGGACTATTTAAGTAATTTATTTCCTCTTCTGTTAATCTGGGCAATCTATATTTTTGTAGATATTCCTCCATTTCACTTAGGTTATCAAATTTATTGGCATACAGTTGGGCAAAGTAACTCCTGATTATTGCTCTAATTTCCTCTTCAGTGGTGGAAAGTTCTCCCTTTTCATTTTTGA
>JAJPUD010011228.1:6591-25859 GCA_023553655.1 Myrmecobius fasciatus | reverse complement strand
ACTCCTGTTCCAGCTCCCTGCTCCAGTTCCCTGCCCCGGTCTCCCTGTGCTGCAGTCTGGGTTCAGCAGACCACCCCCCTGCCCAATTAAAACAGACCTGTTTTGAGGTTCTTCCAGAGTATCTTCTTCTAGAATTGTGTTGTTCTCCAGATACTGTGGATTTTTTTGCTTCAAAATCAGTCTAGAGGCTTCATATGTTGTTGGTTTGAGGGGAGGTTAGAGGAGGTTACAGAGACTCCTGTCTGATCTCCACCACCATGGCTCCACCCCTGGAAGGAAGTCCTGTCTTTTTCTTTGATATCATTATATCAGAGTCCATTTACAATCTCAAAATCCATCCATGTGATGGCCCCATTTTGGCCCCACTGATACATACCCTTTTTTCGATGGATGAATGTAAACAATTTAATCTCTTTTGTTTTGATCTTCCCAGCCACCATATTAGCTTTCTATGATCAAAGTTCTTTTCTGTATTGCTCATTTTCTTCCCCTTTCTTTTGGTATTTCCATTTTTTTTTTTACTTTTAGATGAGCTCTGCTCCTGGGGAAAAGGAAGCATTGTCCCAACCTTCTTATGCAGTTCTTAACTTTGACTTTGAATACAGGAACCCCTTGTATTTACAGAAGGCAGCTTTGTTACTCTTTTCAGGAAACAGCCTTGTTTCCCAGAGTTTGCCTTCTGAGCTGGCACCTGAAGCTGGCTGTTCTACTGATTTTCTCCTCTACTAAATCAGGACTGAGGCTTTAGTTGTTGATTTGCTATGATTAAGACCCTCTCATTTGCTTTCCTAGAGTCTATCTGAGTAGACTGAATACCCTTTTCACTCAAATAAGATTGACCTTTATTGAAGTTTTTCCAATCCATCTTGATCTGGAGATTGGTTTTATTCCATCACACTCTCTTCAGAGGTTTGGTTTCATGTGGTTTTCAAAGGAAACTCTTGTTTTATTTCTAATTCCCCAGGTCGCCATCAAAAATTCACCAGCTTACCTCCTATCCTGGAAAAACTGCCAACCTGGCATTCTCATTTTCATTCCTAGTGTCTGTCTCTAACTACTAGTTCTTGAAAAGACTTGGCCATGAAAAGACAATTGATTTGACAGACATTTTCCATCATGTTTCCATCCTCTTTGCGCTCTCAAAAGATCATTATTAAGATAGATAACATACAGGTGAGGGTGAAGAGGATGCAAAGGCTTTGAATATATAACAAATTAAGAAATGTTGAAGGAACTGAGTTTGTACTGAGGAGAAATGCAAACTCAAAGGAAAGATGACAGTTGCCTAAGGTATTTAAAAGCCTGTCATAGCAGTTAAATCATGTTAAGCCAAAAAGAAGTTATTAAGCACTTTTACTCCAAGAACTGCACTGTGTGGTGAGGTTACAAAGAAATGTAAAATATTCTCAATCCTAAATGAATTCATCTTCTAATGAGCAGATGTAACCTATGTACATACAGGATATACATAAGGTAAATTAGAGAGAGTTTCAAAGGGAAGACACTAGCATTGAGAAGTATAAGGAAAGATTTCTTTTTTTAATGTAGCTTTTTATTTTCAAAATACATGTATAAATAGTTTTCAATATTCACCCATGCAAAACCATAGTGTTTCAAACTTTTCTCCCTTCCTTCTTTCCACCTCCCTTCAGTAGACAGCAAGTAATATGTTATTCTTCTATACATATTTCCATATTTGTCATGCTGCACAAGAAAAATAAGATCAAAAAGGGAAAAAAAACTGAGGGAAAAAATAGCTAGCAAACAACAACAAAAAATGGTGAAAACACTATATTGTGATCTACATTCAATCCTGGTAGCCTTCTTTCTACATACAGATGGCTCTCTTCATTACAAGCCTATTGGAACTGGCCTAAATCATCTCATTATCAAAAAGAGCCACATTCTTCAGAGTTGATCATCACATAATCTTGTTGTTGCTGTATACATTGTTCTCTTAGTTCTACTCACTTCACTTAGCATCAGTTTATGTAAGTCTCTCCCGGTCTCTTTGAAATTGTCCTGCTGATTGTTTCTTATATAATAATATTCCATAACATTTTTATCCCATAACTTATTCAGCTATTCCCCAATTGATGAACATCCACTCAGCTTCCAGTTTCTTGCCACTACAAAAAGACCTGCTACAAATATTTTTGCACATGTAAGCTTTTTTTTCTTTTTTATGATCTCTTTGGGATACAGATCCAGTAGACACTGCTGGATCAAAGGGTATGCACAGTTTGATAGCATTTGGACATAATGAGGAAAGACTTCTTTAATAAGAAAAAATGTTTACTAAGATTACCAAGAACATGAAGATGAAGATGATTAGACTCTGGGATCACTACATTCTATCATCCTATAAATATAGTACTTATTATTTTCCCTTATTGTTATATGTTTTACTGGCATGGAGTATAGTAGATCCAGTTCACACTAACTTATTTCCCAAGAATGTTTTTTCCCTATTTCAACTTATAATGTCCCTTAAATATACAAAAATAAATTAACTTTTAACAACATAGACATAATATCTGAGGCCTGAAATTTTAAGATAATTATAATTATATTAGCAGCACTATCATAGGCCTTAATTTTCTTAACATTTGGATTATTATTAATAGTGTACTATAAAACATGTAAAGTACTTGACTTCTCTTTTGAAACTTCCTTGAGAAGAAACCTGATCTATAAGTGATTTCTTTTATTATTTTAATTCATTCATTGAGAATATAATTAATTTTGTGAGGAATAGAGAACAGAGCTTTGATATTAAATGAATGGGAAAGGGGAAGGAGTGATTCCTGGTATGTAAAATTCATCCACCAATTCAGAACAACTATTTTATAACCCTTAAAATCAGAGAGATGTCTGGCATTCTGTGATTTTAAGGGATTTGCTCATCATTAAACAATGTAGTATCAGTTAGGAGTAGAATAGAATACAGCTTCTCTTGACTATAAGAGTGAAATCCAATCCACTATGCCTTATGGCCTTTAAAGCCTTATACAAAATAAGGAAATGTTCTAATTGCTAAGAATGATAAAAACTTGATCTATTGTTTCATTGATAAAGGTTATATTTATTGCTACTAATATCAGTGACAAAAAAAGATTATTTACAATATGTTTGACAAGACTGAAATTTTAATATGTTATAGAACCCTTATATTTCTGAGGCTAGATGAAATCTGCTACATGTTAAAGTATACTTAAGGATTTTATTAGAAGTTAAGACACTACAAATATTTACTTTCCAATAAAGGAAAACCATTTACTATCTGAATAAGATAATAGTAGCATCTGAATTAGAAAAGAGCATAATTTGGGTCAATATTCTGTTACCAAACTATCAGATTTGTCTTTAATATTATTAGGAGAGAAGAAATTCATAGAATGTCACTGTTAGTCTATGCTTATAGGAGAAAGAATAGGAAGAGTAGATAGAGGCAATTAAGACCATTTTGCTGATTCAGCAATGAAAGGGATAAGAGGAAAAGAAAGCAGATTTTCACAACAAATCAAAAATTCTTTAGTATAACCAAAGCAAAGACAGTCACAAATAAGCCACATTTAGAAGCTAAACCACACCCCCCCAAGACAGGCATAATAATGCCATTAACATTAAAAGATTTTTCAATATAAACAATTATTCCATGTCATCCTTATTGAATCTATATATTCAAATCTATATATTCAAAAATTAATACATTGTCTGCACAGCACCTTAGCTATAAGAGAACTCATTACTCCCTAGAGTAATTTAGAAACACATTTTATAGACTTTTATATCAGAAGCAGAGTAAAAGAGTTTATTGCATTTTTTTCTAAGCCTCATAATACAGTGTAGAAAAATTCATTTTATGAAATCCAAAATACTGGTAACAGAAACTGCACTTACCAGTAGTATACAAAAATAAATGGACAAATACTTATAAAAGTGTGACAAAATTACAGAAACAGCATTCACTTGTAGAAATTTCTCTGGTGATTTTTGATGAAGATACTCAGAGTAGTGAAAGAGGGGAATGACAGATATTTTGTATTATTTGAAGGGCTGTCAAGCAGAAAATGAATTACCATTGTTCTGTTTGTCTTCAAAAAAGAGAAGGAATGAATGAAAACTATAGAAACAAAACTAGGGTAAGCATAAAGAAAATCTTCCTAAAATTTTGAAATACCTACAGTAGAATAAGCTACATCCGAAAGTATGTTTCCTCCTGATTCAAGGTTTTCAAGCAGACACTCGAAATGGATGACCATTTTTCTAGGATATAGTAATAGGAATTCTTTCTCAGGTTTGGGCTGGATTAGATATTCACTTAGAATCCCTTCAAACTCTGAAATCCTATGATAGATATAGATAGATAATTACACACATAATTATATGCATGTGTATATATATATATATAAAATACCAATATATTTGCATATGCATGTATGTGTTTGCATGTAAACATATACACACATATATATGTAGAAACAGAGACAAATACATATAAATATGTACATGTAATATCTAGATATCTATATTAAATCAATGTACATATTCATATATTTCATATTGGTCTATTTATATAGCCACTAGGGCAGCTTAGGGGCACTATTGCATGAGTTCAAATCTAGCTTCAAATATTTTCTATGTGATCTTGAAGGTAGACCTATGTTGCTAGTAGATTTACTACTCTATATTCAGCAAGACTTCTTACCAGACTGGTTTCAGCATAACCACTAAAACCATTAGAGTTTTTCATAATTCCTTCCATAACCCTATGGCTCCCCAAACTTGTATTTGTGAAGTAGGGTTTTTCTTTTTGTTTGTTTTTATTTGTGCCTGAGTGTAAGACTTTGTGTTCATCTCTGTTGCATTTTGTATTATTAGGTTTGATATGATGGTCTAATCTCTCAAGATACTTTTGGATCTTAATTATCATATAGTATGTTAGCTGTGCTTCCCCACTGGATGCTATAGGCAACTTTGATGATTGTACCTTGTACACCTTCATACAAGTTAAAATGCTAAACAGCACAGGAATGACCCCCAGCCCTTGTGGAATCTGACTGAATGTATCATACCATATTAACATTGTAACATCCGTAAGTACATTTTGAATGAAGACATCAAATCAGATATGACTTTACCAAATTGAATTATCCATATTTCTCTGTCTTCTCCACAGGAATAATACTCTGTTAAAAGCTTTGCTAAAATACAGGAAGATTTCATGCACAGTATTCTCCTCATCTATTAGCTTAGTAATCCTGTCCTGAAGGACATTCATTTTTTAAAAGAAATGCGATTAGTCTGGCATGATTTTTCTTGATGAAGATATGTTGTCTCATTCTAATCACTGCATCTGTGTGTATATGTGTCTGGCTGGTAGAATACCAATCAACATTTATTAAAGAAAAACATCGAAGATATATGTACATGTACTTTATTAAAAAGAAGTATGGCTGTGTATTCAAACAGTATAACAGAATATAGGTTTAAATTAGTATTGAATATTTGTATCCTCCAGAGAATTAATGATCTGTATATCACACAAATTTACACTTGACTTTAATAAAAATTTTCTTGAAAAAAATCAAGATTTTCAAAGAAGTTTCTAAAGTCATTTCAATATCAATAATTCAACAAGAATTGATCAAATACATGTTTTGTGGAAAGAAATGAGGAGAACTTCAAGAGACTAAGTGTTTTGCAAATATTATCTCATTTTATCCTCATAATAACCTGTACAGGAAATGCTATGATACTCATTTTACATTTGAGAAAACTGAGACAGTCAAAGGTTAAATGATTTATGCAGTGATTTAGGCTGGATTAGAACTCAAGTATTCCTGACTCCACGGTCAGCAAATGACCATTAATACACTTGCATAGTGATCTCTATCTGCTAGGCACTGTGCTAAAACAAGGATACAATAGCAAAAATTGAATAATCTCTGTCCTCAACAACTTTGCATTCATTTTAGAGAGACAATAATAAAACACACACACAATCATACATACAAATGCACTCATAAATTTATAATCATGCCTATGCATCTCTCTCTGTCCCCCTCTTAATTTTATAGGTTTATGTGTGAGTGAATTGTCAGAATTATCTCAGCTATGAATTTACTTTACCAATAAAACCCCAGGGTCAGTCCCTACCTTTATTGCTACAGTGAAATGGAAAACCTGATGACATATTTTCTCTTCACAGTTTTCTATTTTAAATATAAGCTCCCCCCCCAACCATATTGCAGTGACTTCATAAATTAGTGCCATGCTTTAGATTTTTCTTGTCTTTCATAGCATCTACTACAATATGTGGCACAAAATAAATGCTGAAAAATTATAAAGAAATTTATAAAGAAAAACAAGTGGTGAAAATTCTCATAAAAACTCTTGATAATTAATTGAAGTGGATTTTTTAAAAATGATTTTTGTTTGTTTGGTAAGCATATATGACTCATTTGTTTCCATGTTGCTGTAATAATTTCACAAGTAAATTAAAAGATTACTTTATCAACATGTAAACAGATGTAGGAAAGTGAATAAACAGAGAAAATGGGACACTTGAAAATGAACTTTATCATAGATAACACATTTAATTAAAAATGGCATGTAAATTGCTTTTTTCCCCAGATTTTTATATGTCAAATATTTACAAACAAAGTTTAATTTTACTCCATAATGTTAATCTGGCTCAAGAGTACATAACTAAAAATCACATTCATTCATAATTAAGCAAAATGAAATGTTCCGATTTGGCCTTATTTATTGTAAGAGTGCTAGATTTGAAGTTAAGAAACTAATTTTTACTTTTCCTTCTGAAAGTTACTAGCTTTGTAGCCATGGTTAAGCCATTTCTTCTTCTTTTTAAAACTCAATTCCCTTTTTTTTTGTCAACAGGGTAAATACCAACAATAATATCAGCAATGTCTCCTTGAAAGGCTTGCAAAGATTAAATGAAGTGACTATGAAAAATGCCTTTATAAACTTTAAGATATGATAAGGTGGCTGTAATGAAAACAATGATTGTTGAATTACAACCACAAAGGCTCAACCAGAACAATTTTAATATTGCACTTATGATCTTTTCTACACAATTGTATACTTAGTCTCAGATTTCATGAATACAACTACTGTGATAATTTGATTCACTAACTCACTAAGTATGCATATCAGCAATGTCTTGAAAATTGAGAAGAGTTATGAAACAAATGAGTCTATTGATATCAAGGAGCATGTCCTTTGCAAAAGTCTTCATGTTAGATGATTCACTCTTAGCATAGAGGAATATATATCTACATAGAGAGACAGAGACAGAAACAGAGACAAAGACAGATAATAGATAGATAGATAGATAGATAGATAGATAGATAGATAGATAGATAGATAGATAAATAGATAGATAGATAGATAGATAGATAGATAGATAGATAGATAGATGAAAATTAGATGAACTAACATCATGTGGATGATATTATATGGCTGTGTGGACTTACCATGTAGAAAGTCAATCTTGAGCAGGTTCTAATTATGAACAATTATACAAAATTAAATTTAATCAGAGGAAATAAATCATCTGAAAAATTGTAAAGTATTTCAATTATTCTTGGTTGGTCCTGATTCAAGTTCCTCTTCCTCTAAATACCAATATTTTCCTTTGTGACGCTACATAATTGTAAATTATTAAATACAATTAGAAAGATAAGAATTTTTCCTCAACAATGAACAGTGGAATGGCACATATTACATTGTATACAACAAGTATTTAAAATACTTTATCAGTGACATATGAATGGATAAGAAAGTAGACAATTCACATAGCATGTGAAATGAGAGGTGGTTAGATTGGTATTATATTGAGATTTTAAAAAATATTCTGATAACTACAAGCATATTTCTTACATGTGTATTGAATCTACTTTGGAAAATTCATAGAAATGATTAAGTATGACTCAGAGAGAGAGAATATGAATAGGTTATGATCTGCACAAGTTGAAGAATGTGAATAGTTTGTGATCTGAATGGAATGAAAGGAAGACCTATAGTGATGAGATCTAAATTTACTGAAGTATAGTCATAATGTTTTCAAATGGGTCATATTTTATTTTCATGTTTTGTTCCCAATCAGATTGTAGACTACATGAGCACCTGACTCATTTTCTTATACTCTTTTCATATCTCCAAAATACTAATCATGGTGTTAATCATAGAAAATGAATAATTATTGAATGATTTCTTCCTGGAATCTTTACAAAGCAGGATTTGAAAGGTATGTATATACACATATTTATGTAAATATACATATGTTTTCTTAAATAATGATAAGAATATGTGTGTGTGTATACAGACACAAAAACTCACACACACTCAAAGATAGCTTGCTTTGAAACAATAGAGTCTTCATAACAAATTCACAAATATATCTCCCCTACAGAATAAATTATCTGAAGATAACTAATCAAAAATACCTACCAGCATGATTATAATTTATAGAGAAGCACATACATGGCATATAGATAGAGGCTGGACCTGTATTCAGAAAGATCCTAGTTCAAATGTAGCTTCAAATTTTTTGTTTGTTTGTTTTGTGACAGTGCAATATCATTTCCTCAGATTTTTCACCTGTAAAATAACACCTACTTCTCAGGGTTATTATAAGGATAAAACAAAAGGATGTAACATCTTTTGAAAACCTTTCAATGCTATTTAAATACTGGTATTGTTAATACTATTATTTTTATTATACAAAACATCAGTTTCCATTAACAGTTTACCAAATGGTTAAAGAAAAGGTGATTTGCTTAAACTTTAATTTTATAATACCAACATGTCATTTTTATTTGACCTGAGTTTACTATATCTCAGACTTGTCTTGATTTAAATTGTAATACTCTTCTTTAAGTAAGATATGGAGCCTGAATATAGAGCTGCCACTGCCTAGTGTCATTACTAAATACTGAAAGCTCAGTATGGCTCCACTAATCAAGTCACACCTAATTTGCTAAGCTATTCAGTTATCTGTAAAGAAACAAACAAACAAAAAAAAATGTAGTGCATGGAGAGAAGTTATCAGTACATGTTTTACAGGCCCCATGTGGAAATGCCTCAACTAAAATTTCAAATATTTTGCTGAATTTGCAGAACTTTGGACACTATAGTTTCACTTAACTGTTCTTGTGCTTACATTGCTATAAATTTTGCTTATTGTTATGTATTATGCATGAAATACCACAAATGCACATAATATCTTTTACAAGAAGCTTATGAACTAAATCAGAAGAATTTCCAATATAAATAACACAAAAAATAGACAATTCAGGAAAAGCTAGAGATGCTTAGTCAGACAAATAGATTTTCAAGTGATCTTTTTTTTCCTGAAAATAAATATTCCAAGGTATAAACATACACAGTATCTCATAGGCATAGGATTTCAAGTACATTTTTCTTATCTCCTGAATAAGTTTTCTTTTATTTGTTATCAGCTAATCTCTCAATAAATTGGTTTTATCCAGAATTCTAATATCAGTTCAAGACTGTTTCACCTCACTCAAGAATATACTAAAAGAGTAATATAATACAAAAAGAGGTGTAAAATTTAAAGGGGGAAAACACAGAAATGGTAAGAGAAAATGAAATGAGAGGAAAACTAAAAATGGAAACAGTTATGAAAAGTTTTAAATGTGAGAAAAATAATTAGAACAAAAAAATAGGAAAAAGTTTTTAACAGGAAACTTTAGGTAGGGCTTTATAGGAAATTGTAAAAGGTAAAAATGTTATAAATTCTAGCATTAGGCATTAATGAGGAAGGGGAAAAACATAAAAGTGCAAAACTATTAAAGTATTCTAGCAATTTTAGAATATGTGAGTTTGTTATCTTTTCAGTTTTGAATTATACCAATGGAAATTGCTTTTGTTAACGTGGTTAGGTTTGTAAACCAGCCAACAGATATTTTCTAGTAGTGTTCAAAAAAAGGTCTGTTTCCTCTCCAAAATAGATGGATGGTGTTCAGAACACTCTGGCTACTATTGATTAAAAAGACTGAAAATACATCTAATGAACTTTTAGGAAGAGAATTTTGGTCTTATACTTGAGTGGTGCTCCAACTCAATAAATACATTTTGTCCAACTGTCCTTGAAAACAGCAAGGGGTTGATAGCCAGATTAATATTTTAAAGGAAAAATTGACCATTATCAAGGGTTATATTATTAGACTATACAAATGCACTGAGTTCAGCCAAGTATATTCAGGTTTTTTTTAATTTACTGAAACTGTGATGTCTCATCAACTCACATAATGCATATTAAGCCCTTTGTAAGCCATAAAACATATTAATATCAACTATAATGATGTTGATGATGTCACTGAAATTCAATAGTGTATGTATTTGTGCTTTTTCTGGGTTTCCCATGTCCATTTCCTTCATTTACACTTCTCAATGACCTTAAGTAATAGCTTTTATAATCATGTAAATAATTATGTCACATTTCTGAAAAGATTCTAATTCTGTTATTGTTATATCTTATTGTTTTTTCATGACCTTTCACTACATATTTGGATATGAGTTCTGTAAAAAAAATTGTTATCAAATCATATAAAAACAGGACCCTTAATCTGTAAATAAAGAGCTCTGTGAACACACATTGATTTACTTTTAAAATATTGTATTATTCATATTTTCAGCAACTAGGCACCACAAAGGATAGAATTCCAAGCCTGAAGTCAAGAATACTCCTCTTACATTGTTCAAATATGGCCTCAGACATGAATTAGCTACGTGACCTCAGGCAAGTTATTTAATTATGTTTGCCTCAGTTTCTTCATCTGTAAAAAGAGTTGAAAATGATAAGGAAATGGCAAACCACTCCTGTGTCATTGCCAAGAAAATTCAAAATATTGTTATGAGGAACAACAGTTATCTATATTTTATTGTTTTTGTATTTATGTTTTATTACATCTATGTATTATTTTACTGCATATTTCCTAATTACATTTTTATCTAGTGTGGGCTACACTCAGGAGGCTACCTATGGTCCATATTTTTCATGTTTGACACCTTTTTTATAAAGTCTAGATATTATGAAGCCATATTAAAGAATTATGAGATACTTTTTAAATCAAACATTTGAAAGAATGATATTTTCAAACAGAATGTTCATAGAAACAATTAAAATGTCAATATAAATTGCTCAGTTATTTGGTGTAAAATATTTTAAAATTGTCCATGATAGAGTTAAGATAAATAATACTAGTTCACATTTAAATAGTCCTTTCAATTAAAGCAAATTGAAGGTATATAATAACTTGGAACTACATAACTGATTTGGTTACAATGGATAGTATTATTCCTATTTTATAGAAAATGAAACTCAGGTCAGAGTTGATAAGTTGCTTCTCCATGTCCATACAGCTAGCAAATGTTAGAGGTAAGATTTGAAACCAGACATCCCTGATCTTAGGTACAAAAAGCTGACTAATCTTCACCACTGTCATTCTACTCCCCTTACTTCTTATGGATTCAGAAATTAATGCTATGAAGATAGATAAAATCTGGTTATTCAGCCTTATCTCCCTTTTGAGCTTGATTCATGCATATCCACCTGCCTGAATGACATATTCACCATGTGCAAAACAAAGCTTATTATCATTCCCATGCAATATATTACACCTCTTTATTGCTTCTTTCTGTAATCATAACTACCAACCAATTAGTGTTACAACACAATGTTGTTCATGACACTAATCTCAATCATACACCGTACCTATCAATTGCCATGCCTTGTACTTCTTCAATATCTCTCATAGTCTTCATCTCTTAACTCATAGAACACCTGCATATTGCAGTCCCACTCACTTCTCATCTGTTTGTGGAAGTAGCTTGACTAATCTCATGATAGCCAGTTTCTCTAATTCCTTCTCTTCATCTACCAAATTGATGTTCCAAAAATATGTGCCTGACCATGTTACTCTTCAGCTCAAGAAATGTCAGTACTTTCTCATTGCCTTTGTGCTAAAATACCAAATCTATTTGTTATTTAATATCCTTTACAATTCAGATTGTACAATTTATAATTGCAGATTGAACTAATAACATATTGGCCAGAGGGAGAACTAATAACTAGTTGACTAGTGACTAATGGCTTTCTGGTTGTCAACCTCCCTCATCTATATCTTTGTAAATACCATTCACTCTGCCTGGAATTCTCTCTTAATTCTCTTTAAACCTCAAAAAATGCTACCTGCTTCAAGAGACATTTCCTGATATTGTTCCTACCCCTACCATGACTATGTATATCTATTGAGCTATCCATCTAGCCAGCCTTCAAGCTACAAGTACAGATCATCTACATAATCTATCACCATCTATTCCTATATCATCATCTATAACCATCTATAATTATCATTATGTAAATACCTCAAAGTGATTGTTTCATTTTGATTGCTTTTGTGTCAAGATCATGCAGCACAGTTCCTACCATATAGTAAAAGCTTAGTAAATACTAATAGATTGATTGATTGAAAATGGTACGAGACAGAATGTAGTAAATTGGAAATTTGCAGATTTTGTTGTATCATTAACATAACAACTTTGATATCAGTCATGTCTTTTTCCCCATAACATTTTGTGGAAGATTTAGGTTTTTTTTTTAAATAAAAGAGTTTATTTGTGTGAAAGAACAGAAAAGGCATAGAAATACAGCAGATATAATGATTGAAAATGCAGTAGCAAATGAACAACCCAGAATACCTAGTATGGAACAAATACCAGAATAAAAATGGTCATAGAGAAGGGGGTTGAGAAGACAGAATGTGAAAATTCTTCAGTGAGTCAGGAATAAAAAAACATATGATACTGCCTTTGGAATCGCCTGGGCTTATATCCTATCTCTGTTGCTGACTACCTGTGGAATCTGGAAAAAAAAATCACTTAATCTCTCTCTGCCTCAGTTTCCTCAAATTAAAAATATGAATGTAGAACAAAAAACCCTTAGAGATCCTTTTTCAGAGCTATTGCTATGATTCTATGAATTACTCTGATGATTTATCAATGACATAAATGTAACTTATTTATGTAAAGCCCAGTTTCCAATCTAAACTGACAAAGTCTAAATAAACAAAGAATATATTTATTTCTGATGCTGCAAAAGATTGAAAATGTCAACACCTGTTGTTTTGCTCTTCTGTTTACTTTAATGGCTATCCATTTTTTTCTAGCAAATGTTAAAAATATGAAAAACATTACATTGCATTTGCAACTGAACAGATGTCTAAATCTGAGTTATTGGACAAAGTGATAGATGGAAAAGTATAATGGTAACACATACAACATTTCATTCTGTTAGAATACATCATTTTACTAACAAGGTTGGTTGAGAGAGAAAAAATTTGTTCATCTATCAAAGCATATTGAAAATATAAATCACTCATCTCTAGATGTCTTTTTAACATAAATGCTGAATGAAATGCAATTCTTCTAATTACATGTTATGAGACCTCAGTGCATTTGCAACATCATTAACTCAAGCTATCCCCATGGTGAAAATAAAAATTGAAATTTCATAATATGGATTAGGGAATAGGGTAAAGAAAAATTCACCTTCTGTTGAGCAATGAGTTATTCCTTTATTCTATTATACAACTCCTACAAAACTCTATATGATAACCAAACCCAATCACTCAAGCCCCAAAGTGGAAGTTTTTGGCCTAATTAATCTCACTTGGTTTTCTACATAGTCTTTTTTTTTAATTTCATAATTGTAAAATCTCCCATTTTCTTTCTAGGTTGTTGATGATATTTATCTCATTTGGAACAGCGCCTTGTTAATTAAAAAGTTTAAAAATGTAGGTGTAGTAATTCCTTTAGGTCAGTAGCATTTCATCGCATTCTGTTTGATAATAAAACACAATTTCTCTATAGGATTAGATAAAATTTGATGAGTTTTCAGAAATAAATAAACAAATATTTTGGCATTTGTGTAGGTCTATAAGTGTGTGTTTGTGTATATATACACAGAGACATTTATAAACATAAATGTGGATATATACATATATACATGTTTGCACACACACCACTATAATATGTGCTATAAAACATTAGGACAAAGCAATCATGTAACAATTTTACTTAAAAATAAATGACACCAGGTGTTAGTTGAAAGTCTGACTAAATTAACTTCAAACTTTTACATAGTAGATGTCTGATAAATATTTTACTGAATTTAAACAAACTGAACTGAACACATTATGGTTGACTTAGTATTCTATTTACAGAACTGTGGCTAAGTCTTGCAAAATTAGGAATGAGATATAAGACACCATGGAAGGTATCACCATCATTTCAAGACAATTAGGTTTGTACCCTAGGGATCCTCAAAGACAAATTTAAATTGGGGAAATAACCCATAGGCACACACACACACACACACACAAATATCAATCAGCTGATTGATTAGTATTTATTAAAAGGCCTACTATGTACTAGACACTATGATAAGTATTTTGAATTTTTAAATAAAGTAAGCATTCCCTGTACTTAACGAGATAATAATATAATGGGGAAGACAATATTCAAACCCATACACATAAAGCAAGCTATATATAAAATAAATTGTTGTTGAGTCAATTGTTGTTGAGTCATTTTCAGCAGTTTCCAAGTCTTTGTAATCCCATTTGGGGTTTTCTTGGCAGAGATACCAGTAATTTACCATTTCCTTCTCCAGCTCATTTCACAGATGAAGCACTGAAGCAAACAGGGTTATATGACTTACCCAGGGTGATAGAGCTGACAAGTGTCTTAGGCTAGATTTGAACTAAGTAAGATGAGTTTTACTGAATTGAAACTCAGTATTTCTTCATTTCTCTACCTAGCTATAATAATTAACAGAGGGAAGGTACAAAACTTCAGAGTTTTGGGGAAATGCTTTTTGTAGAAGGTAGTATTTGAGTTGACACTTAAGGCAAGAAAGAGGACACTTTCTTACTCTGTCTCTGTCTTTATATCTCTTTCTGTATCTCTTGGTCTCTCTCTCTCTGTCTCTCTCTCGCTCGCTCGCTCGCTCTGTCTCTGTCTGTCTCTGTCTCTGTCTCTCCTTGTCTCATTCTCTCACACACACACATACACACACACATACACACACATATATAAAATGCTAAAATAACTTGTAAAATTTATGACGGCATCAAAAGGAATATATGGGATACAAAGAATTGTTTTCAAGAGATGGCTATGTAGCAGTGAGCAAGTCAGCTTGATTATGAATATATATATGTATTATATGTATATAATACATATATATGTGTGTATACATGTACATATATATATAGATATATATTTACTTTTTTAATACTAACATTTTTATTGTGTGGCAAGACAAAACATGATATTTAATAAAAGCTAAATAGTTTCAGAGAAAGAAATTTGTGAAGGGAGAACTTAATTTGGCCTAGATGAAGAAAAAAATAGGATAAGATGTAAAAAAAGAAGATTTTGAGTCCTGTATATGCCATTTATTACTTGTGTGACCTTCATCAATTTGTCTAATTTCTTTGGATTGAAGTTTTACTCATTTGCTGAATAAAGGGGCGGGACTTAATTGTCCAGATGGAAAACATTATGCAAATAAAATTATTCATGAAAATAGAAAGTTTGGGGAATAATGTAGATAGTTATCTGACTATATCAAAATGTTCTTATAGGTGAATGGTAGAAATTTGAAAGACAGGTTGAGTTCTGATAATGGACAGTTTAATGCTCAACAGAGAAAATTTATTCTAAATATTAAAGGATTCATTTTAAGTTATTAGGAAAATAGTGGGATACAATGAAAAGCTTCTTCAAAAGACTAATATGATAAGGATGCAAAGATTTGTTTGGAAAATAGAAACAAAGTAAAAATACCATATTATATATTTGACAGTAAAATGAAATAGGGCAGATGGATGTGTCAGTCTACCAGCCAAGGATCTCATAGAGGCCCTAGTGAGATGGTGACCAGTATTTTTACCTGAGTTACTATAATGTCACAATTTGCGGCCACATCCTGCAGAATATTCTAGCTATGTGGCTTAATATGTAGAAGATGGGGACAAATGTAATCAATTGTCAAAAATGGAAGAAGAATATAAAGAAGAGGAGGTTTTTTCCAATGCATCTTTGAATCTGAACAAAAGCTACTTTGAATTCCAAATTCAATCCACAGGAATCTAAGGCATAGGAGCAGCAATTTAGAAAAAAAAATTGAATCAGATTCCATAGTCATCATTCATAGTCTTTCATAGGAATGAAAAAGTTCTCTACCAGGGCAACAAAGAAAAGAATAGGTGGTCAGCAAATAATCTTCCATGGTAGGGAAATGAAGTGAATGTGAAATGTAGAATAAAATGTAGAATAAAATAAAATAAAATGGTGGAAATATGCTTAGAAAAATTGCATATTTTCAATCTATATCAGATTGCTTGCTATATTTGGGAGGAGGGAGGAAGGAGAGGGAAAAAATTTGGAACACAATATTTTGCAAAAGTAAAATTTTCAACTTGTTTTTGAATGTATTTGGAAAAATAAAATACTGTTAAATGTATATTTGAGTGTACAAATTTATTTTCTTTTATAGTGTCCTTTTTATGTAGTGATAAATATGTAAAACTGCTAACTAGTTTTTTCACCATTATTTAGTATAAAAGTTGCTCTTTTTCCATAAACATTGAATGTATTTTAATTTATATGTTTCACTGCTTTTGATTTGTTTTGTGTAACAAAAAATATAATTTTATATTTCAAATTATTATAAAACATTATCATGTTGAATGTGAAAAAGCAAAACTGAACACAATAAATATTTTAAAAATCACTATGCTGGATTATTCTACTTTCAAAGTAATTACAGATTAATCAGTGATTTAGTATACACTGGAAAAACACAATAGAAAGTGGTGATGAAGAACATAGATGCTATCTTCCAGTAACTCATGAAAGAAAACTGCCCTTATGTTTTAGAATCAGAAGGCAAAATTGCCATTGAAAGAATTCACTGATCACCTCCTGAAAGAGACCGCAAAATTAAAACCCCAAGGAATATCGTGGCCAAATTTGAGAACTATCGCACCAAGGAAAAGATATTGCAAGCAGCTAGAAAGAAACAATTCAAATACCAAGGAACTGTAATTAGAATCACACAAGTTCTGTCAGCTTCCACATTAAAGGATTGAAGGGCCTGGAATCAGATATTCCGAAAGGAAAGTGGTGATGAAGTTTTACACTTTAACTTAAATCATAGTATCCTTTTCAGGATTATTTTATTTAAATGTCTTGTTTGAATACAATGAACAATAAATAAGTAATGGCTAAATTGAAAAAAAAAAAAAAAGAAAATGAATATGCCAGTCTTTGAGAAGTAAAAATGAACCAAATCTCATAGATCATTAGTTTGAGAGAATTAGGGAATGTGAACTCTGAGAGTCCAAGTCTAGTCCAAAAGGACAATTTGAATTTTAAATACAAATATTTAAATACACATGTGCTAGATTGTCTGTTGACTAAATAATGTTATAAGTGCCAAATAATCAACAATTAGCTGTTTGAAGTTCTTCATCTGAAATATGTGCATAATGATTGTGGAATGATTATAATACTTAACAGAATCATAGAATTTGGAAGGGATCTCAATAGCCTAATCTAGTTCATTCCTGAACATGAATCACTTCTACATCACATATAATTTGCATAATATAAAATATTATGAATTATAATTCATATATAATTTACAATTTTACAATTATTATTTATAATCATATATAAGTAGTAATCTAAGCCTTTGTTTTAAGATCTCTAATGATAAAGAACTCCCTACACCTCAGATCAGCTTATTACATATTTTAATAAGACTAATCATGATGAATTTTTTTCATACTCCAGCCTAAATTTAACTGTTTACATGTTCCACCAAGCTCCTGGTGCTTTCTTCTGAAGTCAAGCAGAGGAAACAGAATCCTGATAGTATCCATCAAACACTTGAAAACAACTACCACTACGGAATATTCCCCCAAACAGTTTTCCCCCAAACTAAACTCCACCAAATATTTAGCTAAATACTCTCTTTTCCTGCAACTGATTTGTTATATCAAATGATCCTTAGGCTCCTCAATGTTCTAGTTGCTTTTCATGGAACACTATGTCTTTTTAATTATTTTGGACCAGCTCTCTAGTTCCCTTAACATAGGGAACTACCAAAAATAAAATTCCCAAAACAATTCAAAGTAGGATAATCTGTGCAATCCAATCTTAGAAAATTGCCTGTGGTTCATGACATATTCTGGGAGGCACATAGGGAATATGTTGGAGGCAGGACTAGGACATAGGTCTGTCTGACTTAGGAATTAACAAACAAATACTAAATAAACACCACGTGACAGGCTCAGAAACTTTTGCCCAAACTTTTATAATCTACAGCTTCAAAGTTTATCAATATATTTCCGAAAACATGAAATTCAGAATTAAACATGATATTTTAATTGCTGTTAGACAAGCATAAAGCGCACCTGGATTATCAATTGAATACAATGATTCTCTTAACATTGTCAGAAATCGCAAGAAAAATTTTGAATTCCATACCATAATATTGAATCTTATTTAGTTAAAAATCCACTAAAAATTCAGATTATTTTTGTCACAAATTGCTATCTTGACATACTTCCTTCACTCTATAATTTAAAAACTATTTTTAGCTCAAATATGAATTTATTTTTAATCTTAATTTTGCTTTATTAATTTCAGATCAATATTCTAACTTGTCAATATCTTTTTAGTCCTGATTCTGTAACCTAATGCTAGCTGTTCTTCCCAGCTCTTTGTCATCTGAACATGAAATAAAATCATCATTTATTTCATCATTCAAATCACTGGAGGGAAGAAAAAAATGCCATCTTACCCTAGGAGCAAACAGAGACCCTTTAGTCTGTTAACTAGAGAGCTGCTTTCAGTGAACATCAAATCATTATTAATTTCTCTTTAGTTCTAGTCATTTAGCTACCTTCAAATTTACCTAATCTAGTCTACATTTCTTCATTTTATACAGAAGAATAGCATGACAAGATTTGTCAAATACTTTGTTAAAAATCTAGGAAAATTATTTCTCTGATATACCAGTCTAGTAAATCTGCTTTTTAAAAAGAGAAAGAAAGAAAGAAAGGAAAGAAAGAAAGGAAGAAAGAAAGAAAGAAAGAAAGAAAGAAAGAAAGAAAGAAAGAAAGAAAGAAAGAAAGGAAGGA
>JAJPUD010011227.1:27168-55843 GCA_023553655.1 Myrmecobius fasciatus | reverse complement strand
TCCCTAGCTGTGTGACCCTGGGCAAGTCACTTAACCTCAATTGCCTCAGGGAAAAAAAAAGAACAATTGCTGGAATAGATGGATGGATCAGTCTCAGGCTTTTGGAAGATTGGGGAGACATGGGTATATTAGTAGGAGTTAGTGGAGGAGACCAATCGATTGGGGGAAATTGAAGATAAGAGAAGGGGCTGGAGAAGCTAGAATGGAATGAGATCTCTTGTACATATGGAACAGTTTGGTGGGACCAGGAGAAGAGCTACCTCTTCATATGAGACAGGACAGAAGGGAGGAGAGTGGTGGGAGGAATCTGATCCTTGATGAAGAAGAGGGGAAAAGAGGGAAACTCTTAGAGGGTTTTGAAGTAAGTCAGGGAAATTTAAGTGGAAAAGGTAAGGAAGAGCATATACCAATAAATACAAGCTTTTTTAGGGTAAGAATTATTATTGTTATTTTTTTTTTGGTCTTTGCATACCAGTGCCTAGCACAGTACCTTATACATAGTGTGTTAAATAAAGCTTGCCCTAGCATAGTACCTTGCACATAGTAGGCATTAAATAAATGCTTGCAGAACTGAATTGATTTGAATTGAAAATATGTAATTATTTCCAAACAAAACTTACTAAAGAGCAAGTTAAGCAGCTTACTAGACTTGTGTATCATGTAAACAAGATTGTTAAAAGAATATTTACCCACTTGAAAGAACAAACTATTTTCAAGAACTATAGAACATGATTTGTATTCAAAGTTAATTGCACTATAAACAGATGCCAGCACTTCTGCACTTTTGTTATTACAAATCATTTCATGAGTTCTTCAATGTCAGCTAAAAGAGCTCTGGAGTTTACCTAGGGAAAGAAGTAGGCTCAAATTCTCTGGTATTTACTAAGTGTAGAATGATGGATAAATTACTTAAATTCTCTGAACCTCTGTTTCCTTACTAACAAAATGGTGATAATTATAATATTTGTAGTGCTTAATAAAAATAATTAGAATTCATGTAGTGCTTTGAGGTTTATAGCTTTACAAATACCATCTTATTTTTTGTTCATAATAACCCTAGGGGATAGGTATTATTATTATCCCCATTTTACAGATGAGGAAACTGAAACTGATTAAGTGGGAGGTTAAGTAACTTGACCAGGCCCATATATCTAGAAAGTATCTTGAGTTCAGGTTTGATCTTAGTGAATCCAATTGTAGCATTCTATCTCTCTGCTGAAGTAAGGGACTTCAAAACAACCTATTTTGAGGCTCAAATAAGATAATGTGTAAAGTAGTTGGTAGTGTATAAATGTCAGCAGCTATTATTAGACTATTATGTTTAATTCATTAAAATAAAGCCTTTCCTAGGCAATGCTTGGTATATTTATATTAATTCCATGTACTCATTTAAATAATTTTAATTTGAAAGATCTGATAATATTAATAATTTAATTAGAAAGATCTGAATTTATATTTTATTGGCCAGCTAGTACCCTTCCATATTTCATGAGTTGCCTAGTCTATTCACTGATTGGCTAATCTTTTGATGATTATCTTTTAAAATAGCTAAACTGAGTCCTTTATTGGGGATTTTCCAGCTTGGTTTAGTTAGATAGGAACTGTGCTGCTGACTTTGCCTTAGAAAAACCAAAGTCAGCTCTTTACTGGGATGAGGCAAAGGAAGGTTTGTATTTCATTGAAAGTAGCAAAATGATATCATTTAAAAATGTTCTATAATTCATACTTGACTAATTCAGATAAGCTTTATTCCTAATTATTGAAATTAATGAGAACATTATGAATTATATTTTTTGCTGATTTGGAAAATGCATAGATTGTGACTGAGATGAAAAATTTGTTAGAATTTATTCCAGGGTCCTGTAATAAAACAAATTAATATTTTAAAATGTCTCTTATTTCTAATATATTCATTGGAATCACTTCAAATGAATTCTAAAAGGAGAAAATATAAATATACTTTGACACCAGGGTTGAACATATTTATATTATTCAAAATCTTACTCATTCTAATAATTTGAAAGAAAGCTTTTATTAATGAATGAAGTCTGAATTAGAGATAATTCTAAAATATATTTAAAGATTTATAACTTCCAAATATATAACACAATTAAAATAAAGTAATAAAGTATTCTTCACACTCTCCTTCCTGCCCTACAGTTATAAAATTGAGATTGTTAGTAATATTGAAGAAAATCTGGTGGAACCTTGTTGACCCATGCAAAATTTGTCTTTACTTCCTTGCTGAGTTCAATATTAAGTCCCTTTTTTTTTTCTGATCTCATCATGATCTCTATTTTCTGTCTCTTTCCTAATTTTGGATATCCCAGCTCCAGAAGGCAGATGAATGTCTCTGAGTTGGTAAGTAAGGCAGGAGAGCATTACATTAGAAAATGTACTCTTGTAGCAGTTTGTAGAATCCATTTTAAAAGGAGGAGATTAAAGTCTAGAAATCAGTTTGGAGTATTTGTTGTTTTCAGTTGTGTTTGATTCTTTGACTCCATTTGCATTTTACTTGACAGAGATAGTGGAATAGTTTGCCATTTCCTTCTCCAGCTCATTTTACAAATTAGAAACATGAGGCAACAGGGTTAAAGGATCACTCAACTATAAGTATCTGAGGCCAGAATTAAGTCAGGAGTGGTAACTCTATCCACTGTGCCACCCAGTTGCCACTTGAAGGACTAAATCATAGGTATTGAACTAGGATGGTGGCCATTGTTAGGAGCTGCCTTAGTGCAGGGCTCACTTCAGTTCTTAGCTTTTAAGGGGATTAGATCATTAGCATTTTTTGTCCCTGAGAATCAGGGCCTTTTTCTTTTGGTGAAATTTAAACATTTCATTTTAACCTGTATTTGGGAAGTCCTGGAAATATGAAGATTAGGTAAGATTTTGCCTTAAAGAGCTTGCCATCTATTCATGCTCTACACATATACAACTAACAATAAAACAAAATGATAAATTGTATAAGAAGGTATGAACAAAGTGCTATGTGAGGTCAAGGGATAGAAGATGTTTATCAATTGGGAAAATCAAGGGAGGATCACAGGATTATAAATTTAGAACTTTTGTTGTTGTTTTCTTGTTTTTCTGGGCTATCTAACTCTGTTATCTTATTTGGAATTTTCTTGACAAAGATACTGGAGATGCATTTCCTTTTCCAGCTCTTTTTATAGATGAGGGAACTGAGGTAAACCGGATTAAATGACTTGCCCAGTCACATAGCTAGTATTAGAAGTCATATATGAATCCAGATCCTCCTGTCTCTATCTACTGCACTACCCACTTGCCCTCTTGAGTTAGAAGGGCCTTAAAAAGGTCATCTGTCTAATCCAATGACTTCATTTCACAGAAGAGTAAATTGAGGCCCCAGGAAATTAAGTGATCTGGTCAAGGTCATACAAGTAGTAATGGAAGATCCAGGTTTCAAATTTTGTTGTTCTAACTCCAAATGCAGTGCTCTTCCCTCTCCTTCATGGAACAGATGGCATTTGAGTAGGTCTTCTTCTTCAACAGTTGAAGAGAGGAGAAAACAGTGTGAGCAAAGGTATAAAGAAATATAGGAATGGATGGTAAGCAGTCACATTTGACTAGACCACTGAGGACAGGAAGCTATGACGGGAGATTGGGAGAGAGATATAGAACTGGAACTGATGATATTTAGTAATATTTAATGTAAGAGGTGGGCAGCTAGGTGGTTCAGTGGATGGAGTGCTGAGCCTAAAGTCAGGAAAGCTTCTCTTCCTGAGTTCAAATTTTACCTCAGATATTTACTAGTTATGTGACCTTGGGCAAATCACTTAATCCTATTTGCCTCAGTGTCCTGATCTGTAAAATGAAGTGGAAAAAGAAACTACTCCAGTATTTGCCAAGAAAACCCCAAATGAGGTAATGAAGAATTAGACAGGACAACTATGTAAGAGGTGAATGATAAGGAGCCAAAGATAAGCCTAAAATATCAAACATGGTAGATTGAGTTAATAGTAATGCCATGGAGCTAAATAGTCATTTTAGGGGGAGGAACAGGTTTAGGGGAAGAGATAATAAATAATCTTTGTTCTGGAAAAGTTGAGTTGGAAGTTCTGATTGGCTTCCTCAGTAGAATGAGCTTATGGGAGCTGAAGATAAAGGTTTTGAGTTTGGAAGAGAGATCAGGGCTAAGGGATATTGATTTGAGAGTTATATGCATAGAAACTGGTGGTTAATAAAGTTATTGAAGTAAATGAGGTTGCTTACAGAGAGATTATAGAGCATGCAAGACAAAGTGGGGAAGGAAATAGCCAAATCAAAATTCAACAAATATTTATTAAATCCTATTTGTGTCTAGCTCCCTGTTTGATAATTGTATACATAAATGGAAAATACAAATAGTCCCTGTACACAAGTAGTTTTCAATCTAATAATG
Source organism: Myrmecobius fasciatus (assembly GCA_023553655.1). Lineage (NCBI taxonomy): Eukaryota > Metazoa > Chordata > Mammalia > Dasyuromorphia > Myrmecobiidae > Myrmecobius > Myrmecobius fasciatus. The sequence continues at coordinate 51,438 of JAJPUD010011227.1, read as the reverse complement.
TGTGTGTGTTTAAAATTTTTTGTGGGGGAAGGGCAGGATGGAATGTGGTAAATTTAAAGGAGGGATATAGATTATGTATTCACAGAAATTTTAGGAGGATTAGATCATGACTTTTAGCAAGGATCCTAGAAGGTTTCATGAAAAAGGAGGAAGTTACTCAGATCCTGAAGGAAGAGACTTTAACATGTATAGTTTGGGAAGATTCTAATTTTACTGTTGCCTTATCTTTTATGATCATTAATCTTTTAGCAGTTTGCTTGAAGCATCAAAAAACAAAACAAAACAAAACAAAAAAAACCTTCCCCAACCTCTTATTTTAATTCTGTGTGAATCTTTGTTTCAAGCCTGTTTTTTGTAAACAACATATTGTTGGATTCTATTAGCTATACTCAAAGGAGAATAACCTTTACACTGGAAATGACAGAAGATAAATGACTAACAACGAGTTGATACCCAAGATAAGTAAAGAGATAGCAAGAGAACACTTAGCTATCTGCCCTTGATGAATTGAATGAAAGTTACTCAACCCAATTGAATGACATCCTTGGCCCCTGAAAGACCCAGCAGATGGGATAGCTAAGCTAGTGAATGATATTGTAAAAATTATGGAAAATAGTAGAAGTAAAGCAGGATTCAAGAAAGGCAACTAACTATTGTGCTGACTGTCAACCAGGAAAAGAAAAGAGAGTCTACAAACTAGATGCCAATGGACTTGACTTTAATACCTGAAAATTTTTTTAGAACATGTCATTGAAGAGATGGTTGAACACTTAAAAAGGGAAGTGTCAATTACAAAGAGCCAGCATAGTAGCCAAGTGGCATGTTGGATATGTGGTTTTTCATTTTTAGCAAAAATTTTCTTTTGAAATATGTCATTCTTCATTTTAAGGAAAGAAAGATGTTCTTCCCACTTTTATCACATTAAGATATCCTTTTCCTTGGCAAGGCAAACCCTTTATTCTTTCCCATTCTATCTTCTCTAGCAGAATGCTGCCTTTGTCACTTCCATTGTCTCACTAAATTTTCATCTTTCTCTGTTTACTGACTGCATCCATACTGCCCAAAGACATGCTCATATTTCATCTATCTTCGAAATAAATAAAAAAACACTTACTTGATCCTTCTATCCCCACTAACTACTGTATATCTCTTTTGCCTTTTGTGGCAAAATTACTTAAGAAGACTGTTTATCACTTCCTTTTCTCTCACTCTCTTCTTAACCCCAACCATACAGCTTCTGACCTCATTCCATCCCATCATTTCTCATCATTCCATCCCCGTCTTCCCCTGAGATTACTTCCTTTTACCCTGTGTATATATATATCTTGCATGTACAATTGTTTGCATCATTCTAATTTGAACTACTTGACAGTAGGGGTCATGTTTTCCCCCTATCTTTGTATCCTTAATACTGAGCACCTAGTAGCCATCTGAAGGTAATGGGTACTTAATAAATGCTTTGTGACTTACTTATTTTACCTCTCCTGGAGTGGGCATTCACAGCACTGGCAAATTTCAAAGCCCCCTGAGTCACCCTGGATTAAAGCACTTTGTTCTTAAGAGCCCTCTAGAGCATATGAGGTCAAAATGCTGTTTCCATCCTACCTCTCCTTCCTTTCCCTCCCCGACCTCAGACATCCCATTTGGAGTTATTGCCTGACCTCACCCCCATTCCCCAGGAACAGAGAGCTCTATGGGCTTCAGATGCTGCCGAAGTATCTGGTTAGAATCTCTGACACTTAGCTGTCTGACTATGGGCAAGTCATATAACCTTTCTGAACTTCAGACAACTCTCTAAGGACTATCAATTATAGATGGTTCTATATTTGTCTAGGAGGTTGCCATGGCAACAAAATCCCAAGTTCTCCATATTTTGAGATGTGTGTGTGTATTTTTTTTTTTTTTTTTACTGAAGCACTTACTAAGATAGCTGGCATACCTATGGATTTGTGGACTATCTTGAAATAATTCCATGGTTCCCCACAGGGATCTGAAGCCTACAAGGTTGGCAACAAACCTTGGAGTGTCTTTGATACCTATCTGCAATATTAGATGTGGACAACACAGTTGTAGTCAAAATTTCAAACTGAAAATGCAAGATGTCTCAAAAATTTTAGTAGAGCTTTTGGTTATTAAAATCTTAAAACTGTATTAAGATTTTAGGGACACCCTGTATTAAGGCTATTTAGACATATGCTTAAAGATGGACTTTGCAGCGTTTGCTGTGTGCTTTATAGCTCATTTGATCTTAGCAGTCACTGATCTAAATTTGATTAACTTGGCCTTGTTTTTTTTTTTTCTTTTTTTTAAACATATGCACCTAATTTTCTCTTGCTGGCAAACATAATAGTGTTGAAGAATTGAAATACAAACAAATTGTGAGAATCTGTTGTTGCTTGTTTGCTAGATGGGGTGGGAAATGCTACTGGGTACCCATTTGCAAGAGTGAAGATAGTAATGAATCCACCTAGGTAGTAGATATAATGAATGATAAGCCAGTTCCTCAAACTGAAACTAAACATTTTTATTTTAGCATTCCTAACAGTGTCAGCTCTAGGGATGCCTTCATTGTATACACATTTGGCAGAGAAGGGTCAAATAAAACTCCTTTGCCAGAGATTACCTACTTTGTACATTTAATCACATTAAAAATTTGTTTGGCATTTTTATGCTCTTTATTGATGTTTGCTTGCATTGTGTTTCCTTTATCTGATTTTTTTTCTTGTAGATATGATTTTTCTTGCACAACAATGATAAGGGTGGAAATATATATACATATATTCAATCTGTCAAGTATTTTTAACATAATTAACATGTAGTGGACTTCCTGCCATCTAGGGGAGGAGTGGGAACTAGGGGGGGAAATTTGTAAGGGAAAACTTTGCAGGGGTCAATGTTGAAGAATTACCCATGCATTTTGCAAATAAAAAACTTTAATTAAAAAGAAAAAAAGAAAAAGAAAGATTCAATAGATTATCTCCAGAAATAAGACAAAAATTACATTAAAAAAGTTTAAAACTTCAAAACTAAAAAAAAAATTGTTTGGTATTATTCAGACCCCTTAGTTTTCCTCCTCTTCAGTCATTTTGTCCACCTGGGGAACATTTCAGCCTTAAATCCCTTCATTGGAAGGGTGGTTGTAAGAGGAAAGGCAAATTCTGTCTATATGTAATGTCCCATTTTTATGATTTCTGTTTTAATATAAGTTCTCCACAACAAAGCTAACTTCATTCCCCTGTGGGTGGCCTAAAGTAATGGAGCTTCATTGATCTCAACAAATTATATTCAATGAAAAATGTTTTCTGACAGGCATGTATGAGGAATTGTGGTAGTCAGATTGTTTAATGGAATTATTCTTCTGGCTGATTATTTATTCTTTATGCCATTCTTGGATTTGTTTGCTGATGGAGAACAGAATAGGGATGTGTACACATACTAGAGAGGTACAGAACAGAGAAGACAGGCAGGAATTATGAATATTGCCCAAGTAAAGTAGGTAAAATGAAAAAAAAAAACATGAGTTGAAAGAGGACTAAAATTCTTAGCTGAAAGGAGAGAAGGCAGAGAGAGGTAGAAATGGAATAGAGCGTGCTCTATAAACAGAGTAGGGGCCAGTTATCTTCCTTAAGCATCTGGGTAGTACAATGGGTGGAACACTGGACTTGGAGTCAAAACTAAGTTCAGATTTGTCTCCAGAAACCTATTCCCTGTATGATCTTGGTCAAGTCACTTAGCAGCTGTACTCTTTGTATTGGGAACTGTCAGTTCCCAAATATGTAAAATGAGAATAAAAATATCACCTATCTCCCATGGTTGTTGTGAGTAAAAATTGAGATAATATTTGTAAAGTACTTTGCCATTCTTAAAATAATTGCACGCTGTCAAGAGATTCCCCTCTGAAATGACAGTGACTTAAATAGTACTTCTTTAATACACGTTTCATGAATACCTGAATGATGATAGTAATACTGCCATTCATGTAGGACTTAAAAGTTTGCAAAGTAGTTTACATTGGTTATCTCATTTAAAACATTTTGAGATAATTAAAATTTTGCATATTTCACCTGGTTAGTTATTTGGTATAAAGGAAAGGGTCAGAGGACTTGGATTCAAATCTTGACTCTGTCATTTGCTATCTTGGATGATCTGAGAATTCACTTAATTTCTCTCATCCTCAGTTTTCCCATATGTAAAATGAGAGAGTACTTGATATAGAAAGATCGCTTTTTAGCCCCTACTACTATAATGCACATAGTCTCTCCATACTCATTTAGCAGAGATCATGGGTGTACTTAAGTCTTTTTCACAACAAACTCCAACCTACAGGGCTCATCACTGCTTTTGCTGTTAAGATAACGATGAATTGAAGTCAGTTAATTGAACTCTAGCTCAGACTGCTTGAATATAGCTTCTTGCACAGAGTGTGGCCCATCTGCTGCTATTAACATGTTAGTTCAAGATGGTTGTTCTATAGACTTCAATTATGCTCCAGACTTCCCAATAGTACCTCACAAATTTCCCCCTGTGAATATAAAGAGCAGCTTGGGGGTGGGAAGTGAGAATACTATGTTGAAAAGGAAAGCCTCTAGGAATTACAAATGGTTTTCCTTACTGCCACTGAAAAAGGTAGTCAAAATATTTCAATGTACAGATTACTCTTATCTAAAGAACTAATAAAATTCAAGTTGAGCCAGCATGCATTTATTAAGTGCCTGCTATGTGTTCTCAGCACTGTCCTAGTCACTCTGTTAGAAAGGGAACATAAAAATCCTCATGTATGAAGATTTTGCTGTTGAAGACACTTGATTTACAAGAGAAGTGGTATCAAACTCAAGTAGAAATGGGTAGGCCACATATTTATTCAGGAAACCACAAATTAAAATTACCTTTGCTATATTATTATATTTTTATTTATTTTGTTAAATTTTTCTGAATTGCATTTTAATCTGATTCACTTTGGGCCTGGTCTGTGCATTTGACACTTTTGATCTAGAGAATAAGATTACATGTGATCAAGGTTTGAGTTTTTTGTTTTGTCCTTTTTATAGTGTTTTTTTCCTTCCATTTGTGAAAATATTTTCATGCTATGTCTGAAAACTCTAACTACCCCTGGTATTGCAAGCAGTTTTATGAAACTTTTTTTAAGTCTTACATCATTTAGGCATTTTTCTATGCTTGTATTGAAGCATGTGTTTTTCTGATTGAAGGTTTATAACAACGCAATTAGGAAAGGGAATTGTATTATATTTCTCTCTGATCCCCTCATTTGGCAGCAGCACTGAAATTTGAATTACAGCCCCATCATTCAAATTCAGGGAATGTCATTTAGTAGGTGGATGATGTCAGACCAGTCACTTAAGCTTTTGACCCTTCAATTTCTCCATCTATAAAATGATGTAATTGGACTTCATGGTCTCTATGATCTTTCTTTCCTTAGCTTGAAATATCTATGATCTTATTATACTTCTCTCTATCAACGTTCATCCTGACTTTTCTCTCTCTCATACTGGTGATTGCTCTTTTGTATGTAGAAAATATAATAAGAATTTCAAGAGCAATATTTGAATTTTATGAATATAGGATTTAGATGTAAATTAATATGTATTTTTGCACAAATCCTTCATAAATATGTACCAAATATATAAAAGGGAGTAGGGTTTAGACCAATGATTTCTTTAGAATAGGACATTCTTCTGGATGAGCAGTGTAGCTTTGGCCCCTTGTCTGCAATTTAGAATCTTAGAGAGTGGCTTAGAAAACAGTGAGGTGAAGTGACTTTAAATAATATGAACTAACAATGATGAGCATTTAGGATAAATTTTGTTTCTGTTTTTTAAGATGTCGAGGGGAAAATGCTGCAAGTGAAGTGAAGAAAGACCTGAGTTCAAATCCAACCTTTTAGATTTACTAGTCAATTGTAGGCTGCCCTAATCAAATTAACAAATTGACACAGAATATTCCAAAAGTTTTAGGGAAGTTTTGGAAGACTTTCCATTTATGCGTGTTTATATGTAAATAAATGTATGTATGTGTGTGTGTTGTGCACACATGCACATACACACATATATACATACACATAAATAGATCGATAGATAAAGAGACAGTCAGATATGGAGATACCCCATTCACATTTCTGAAGATTTCTACTTTTGTGGAGAGCAAAATACCCTTCTTAGACTAGAATTATACCTACCATTTACAATAAAATATATAAAATTTGAGGATTCAAGATAAAAACCACCTTCCCTAATCATTTTGGGATAGGAAATTATGCCCCAGACTTAGAAGGCAATAGTTTACTGTATCTACTTAACTTTTCTTCTCCTGCCTCATTATTTGATCCTCAAACAAAAGACAAGTATAAATGGTAAGCAAACACATTTATCAGCATAACCAAGTAAGACCATAATCATCAAAGCCTTACAGATTAGTTTAGATGATAAAGTAAACAAGAGATAGGAGATGAAATGATCAGAGAAAAAAAATCTCATCAATAAGCCCACTCTTGTCAGTGAATTGAAACTACAATGTAGACACAGCAAATCAAGAGACATGTTGAGGTGCCAGCCCCCCCTTTTTTTCCCCTTCTTTTCCCTGCAAAGTCTCTCAGCCAATCTGGGTGAGGTTTCTCTGTGTAGAGTTGTTTCTTAGGAGACCACCAAACCTATGTGGGGATGGGCATATATATAAAAGAAGAATTAAGGCAAATTTTTATTTTACTTTTTTTATATGTAATTCAATTTTGGTTTATGTGACTTGCCCAGAGTCACACAGCTAATAAGTATTAAGTGTCTGAGGTTAGATTATGACATCAGGTCCTCCTGACTCCAGTGCTCTGTCCACTTCACTATCTAGCTGCCTCAGCAAATTTTTATTTTTGAGCAAGTTTAGGTCTAGTGACTAGAAATAGGATGAAGGTAAAGGAAACGCAACTAGGTTTAATAGACAAATCTCCTTCAAAGCATAGTTTAGGATTCTAATTAGCTGTCTAGTAATGCTCACTACTTAAGAGTTCTGTATTTGGTAATGACAAAAATTATAGAGGACAGAAAATACAGAAATGATATTTAAATGCCTGAAGCAGACTTATTCAGATTTCAGAATACAACTAACCAGATTTATAAAATTTTCTGCTTTTTTCTGCTTTTGGAAAATGAATGCTCTGTTCAATAAGAAATCTTTTTGATAAGCCCACCAGCAAAAAAAATGTATTTGTGTTCACCATTAATAGTCACAGTTCAAAATAAAGTTAGTGTAGAACAAAATTTCAAATTATTTTTACTGATACTTTTTGAGAAGAAATTCAATTTTGCCTTTATTTATGTTTAACAAAAGAATGTGATTGCAGATTGCAAATAGTTTGTCACTTTTACTTTAAAGACATGAAGGTAGGGGCAGCTAGGTGGCACAGTGGTTAGAGCACCAGCCCTGAAGTCAGGAGGACCTGAGTTCAAATCTGGTCTCAGACACTTCCTAGCTGTGTGACTCTGGGCAAGTCACTTAACCCCAATTGCCTCAGCAAAAAGCAAAAAAAAAAAAAAAAAAAAAAGACATGAAGGTAAATATAGAAATATATTTTAAAACCATGGACAAGTTTATTTTCTTTACTATGTGCTCCTTCTGAGTTGTACTCAGAAAAGAGAGAAATACATACATACAGAGAGAGAGAGAGAGAGAGAGAGAGAGAGAGAGAGAGAGAGAGAGAGGGTATTTGAATAAATGACATATGAGAGGAAAATATAGTAAAGTATCCATTCAATGAAAAATTTTGCTCCAAGATTACAAGGTCAGATGGAAAAATGCTGACAAGGAAATGCTTTCTCTAATGACTTGAGTTTGCACCTTGACCTTTGATATTCATACTACTTTTTAGACTTTTTGGTAATAGCATGGGTAAGCAAAAAAGCAGGAGTATAGCAGTCTCCAACTAATGGATAAGTTTTGTTCTAAAAGAGTATTTGAAAGTAGGTTTTTTTGGAATTTGGATTAACCTCCCCATTCTTCTTGTTTAACCTATAATGGAACTAAAACACAATTTTGTAATGCTTTACTTTTGTGAATCTCAGCTATTTGATGCCATATATCTATAACACAACTAGGAACTAGGAAAAAAATAAGATGGCCTCAAAGCAACCAAAACAAGATGCCCTTGAGTCTACACATTAAAATGAAACATGGTTCAGTGGAAAATCAATGGATTTGAAGTAAAGGCCTTCATTGATAGATTCAGGATTAAAAGGGAACTTAAAGATGGATCATCTAGTTCTCTTCATTTTACAGTTGAGGAAACTGAGACTCAGAGATATTTTTGCTTCTTAACAGAAATGGCAAGAAAGTTTCCAAAGTTATGTGACATACTCACATAAGTAGAAGATTTCAGAAGAGTGAGAATTTGAACCTGGGTCCTATCATTCCAAATCTAGCTCTCTTTCCTTAACACCGAACTTCCTACCTTTGTGACCTCAGACGATAAATTTCCTCTCTCCAAGTTTTAGTTTCTTCATCTTCAAAAGGAGGGAGTTGGAATCAAGGTAGCCCTTTTTCCTTCTCCTCCCCCTTCACTGTAATGGATCTGTGACCTCATCCATGTAGGTGCTATCTCTAGTGATGGAGATCAGCATCTTAGAACACAACTCTCACCTATTTTGTTCATGTTCTCAATAAAAGATCTGTCCACCAAGCATAACTCTCCCTCTAGGTCCTTTAAAATTCTTTTGTTTGACCCTTTTTTTCACTTGTCTATTATTCCTTATTTTCACTCCTCTATCTCCTTTTTTAGACATAAATCTCCTGATGCATATATCACATGTCACTTCTTAGGTACATCTGTAATTTCCCAAATGGAATCTATCCCACTGTCTTCACTCCTTTCACATCTGGGTCCAGCAAAGTTAACATCTGAAGTCTGTTGAAGATATATCTACAGATACTCCCATATCTTTAAATATATTTCAATATCAATAGACAGATTGATATAGAGATATCTCTATATAGATACATATGAATATCTATATAGTCCTATATACACATCTAATAGACATATATATGTGTATAGACACACACAAAATCAACTAATTCATCCAACTGTATACCAGAGTTTGGACAATAACTTTCCTTTGTCTCCTTGTTTTTTCCTGTGTCAATTGTTAGACCAATTCTTTGAGCAGTTTTCCTAAATTTTTTAAGGTGGCTGTGTAGTATTCTCTATTCGTATATAGTAATCATGCAATTTTATATACACACACACACACACATATATATATGGATATATATATGTATATATACTGCCATATATATTGATGTATATACTGCCATGTATATGCATATATATACTGCCATATGTGTGTATATGCATGTATGTATGTATGAATATGGATATATGTGTGTGTGTATATATATATGTATATATATATATATATATACATATATATATATATATACTGCCATGGTCAGTACACAGAATAAACAAAGGCCAGACTATTGGTGATAGACTTTTATCTACTATGCTTGGTCCTCTTTGGAAAACTGGTTCAGTGTGATGCTGAGACCATCCTCAAAGGTAACATGCTTGTTGGAATCTGACATCCCTTTTATGTCATGGTGAGGTAATGGAAAAACTTAGTGCAAGTCTACCTACAAAACTCACAGTTTGTGTACCTGAAGTATAGGGACAGACTCCTGTACCTAAGATTGCTTTATTTAAACACAGTGTAATGATTGATGTTGAGGCATCAAGCAAATTAATTGTAAGGAAGAACAGTAACACATTTCTATAGTGCTTTAAGCTTTATAAGAGTCCTTCACTATGTTGCATAGCGCAAATATTTTCATTTATTTATTTTTTATTGAAGCTTTTTATTTTCAAAATATATGCAAGAATAATTATATATATATATATAAATAAATAAATAATAAAAATATATAAATCCAATATAGGCATAAGTATTTATACAATATCTTGCTGCACAAGAAAAATCATATCAAAAAGGAAAGAAAAATGAGAAATAAAATTCAAACAAACAACAACAAAATAAGTAAAAATGCTATGTTGTGATCTACACTCAGTTCCCACCATCCTCTCCCTGGCTGTAGATGGCTCTCATTATCACAAAATCATTGGAACTGGTATGAATCACCTTAGTATAAATGTTTTATACAGTTAACAAGTAAGGAGCTAAGCATGGTAGATTTTGCCTATAATCCTTGGCATTGGAACATACTGAGATTGATGTATCACTTGAGTTTAGGAGTTCTCTACTGCAATTAGGGATATGCCATTGGATGTTTATACTGTGTTTGATACCAATTTGTGAGTTCCTGGTAGTAGGTAGCCACCAGACTGACTAAGGAGGGACAAACCAGACCAAATAAAAAATGGAGCAGATGAGTAGTGAAATGAGTCCCATGAGTAACCACTGTACTTACAGCCTGAGGGAAACAGGGAGACCTAATCTCAAAAATAATTTTTTTTAAAAGCAAGGAAACTGAGACATATATTTTATTTAAGAAAATAGGGACATAGAAACTTTAAAGACTTCCATCTAAAATTTTTAAAATAAATTTTTTTTTAAAAAAATAGTTCCTATGAGTTCCTATTGTACTAATAACACTATATTGTCTACATCTCATCATCATTTGTAACATTTCTTTGGGAAGGGAGTTATAAATTCCCCCCTGGGAAAACAAAGATCACAGTGTGGTACAAAGGGGGATAAATCTGGAATCAGAAAAATTATTACTATTCTTATTTTTGACTATAGAAGATCAGGAGATCCAACCACACTGAAAAATTCAGAATGAAACAAAGAGATGTTGCTTCATATGTGCATGTTCATATTTTATAAGCAAGATTTACATAGTGGGAACAAGAAATTAGGAACAAGGTACTAAGTCACCCAGAAGACAGTTTCATTAGGGAGTGCTACACTCAGATTTCACTGATGGTCACTCATCTGTATGGACATTTTGTGTCCCTGATGTTTGAAAGTCAGGGCCAAATCCAAATGGATAAAAGAATGGTAAGTACAAAGAGTTGAAATAACATTATGGTAAGTGCCAATAATTTCTAAATAGATTTGACAGAAAACAACCAGTAATCTAATTCAAATATTCTGTTTACCAAAAAAAAGTCTGCTTTATTATTATTATTATTATTTATTTATTTTGCTTTTTGCTGAGGCAATTGGGGTTAAGTGACTTGCTCAGGGTCACAAAGCTAGGAAGTGTCTGAGACCAGATTTGAACTCAGGTCCTCCTGACTTCAGGGCTGGTGCTCTAACCACTGTGCCACCTAGCTGCCCCCTGCTTTATTATTATTATTATTATTTCTTTCTCTAGATTGCCTTTTTATCTGACGGACTAATTTTGAATGTTCCTGTTCCAGTTTATCAAAAATTATTCTAAAATGCTTTCAGGCCTGTTAAAGCAAATGTTTATCCAATCAAGTCTAAAAGTTACAATCTTACATTGATTGTATCTGGCAATTTTCAGAAAAAGAAATTAAAGCTATCTTTAGTCCTATAAAAAATGTTCTTAATCACTACTGATCAGAGAAATGTAAACTACAACAACTCTGAAGTACCATTTCACACCTATTAGAGTGGCTAATATGACAAAATGAAAATGTTGGTTGTTGGTAAATATATGGAAAAACTGGGATACTGCTGTATTGTTTTTGGAATTGTGAACTTATTTAATCATTCCAGAAAGCAATTTGGAACTCTGCCCAAAGGGCTATCAAATTGTTTATATTCTTTGATCCAGTAATACCACTGCTGGGACTATATCCCAAAGACATCCCCAAAAAAGGCAAAGAATCTATTTGTAGAACAATATTTATAGAAGCTTTTTGTGGTAGCTATGAATTGGAAATCAATGGAATGTCCATCAATCAGGGAATGATTAAATAAACTGTGGTTATATGATTATAATGGAATATTATTATACTATAAGAAATATCAAGCAGGATGATTTCAGAAAGACCTGAAAAGATTTAGATGAACTAATGCATAGTGAAGTGAACAGAACTAGGAGAAAGTTGTACACAGTAACAGCAACTTTGTTCTATGAAGTATTGTGAATGACCCAAGACAATACCAAAGAACTAAAGATGATTTATACTATCCACCTCAAGAGAAAGTGACTGAATATAGAATGAAGCTTGCTATTTTTTTTTCTTTCATTGTGTTCTACTATACAGTTTTTGGAGTCAGATCTAAATTCAAATTCTGACATGTGATATTTGCTAGCTTGCAACTAAGGGCAAGTTAGTTAAATTCTCCTAGCTTCAGTTTTCTCATGTTCAAAATAGCAACAATTATACTTACATTAGGAGAATTGTTTAGAAGAAAGCACTTTGAAAACATTAAAGTTTTATTTGAAAAAGAGTTTAAAAGGGAAGAGTAAACAAATGTAAAATATGTTATAAACTCATCATGCAATATTCTGGGAAATGGTTTACATAGTAAAAACTTAAATAAAAATTAAGAACCACCAATCCAAAAAACTACTTTAGTGGCAAAATACTGATAAACTTCTTAGAAGAATTTGTGGGTAGCCCAAAGTACTTATGAAATTAGTCATCAAGAATTAGTTAGTTTGGTGCTTTTGTTGTTTAGTTTTCAGTTGTGTCCAATTCTTCTTTACTCCCTTTTTGGTGGGTTTTCTTGGCTAAGACAATGGAATGATTTACCATTTTCTTCTCTACTTTTTTTTTTGGGGGGGAGGGTAGCAAACTAAAGTAAGCATTGTGAAGTGATTTGCTCAGGATCACACCCAGATCTTCCTGATTCTGATTCCTGAGTCTGATGCTTTATCCACTGTGCCACCTAGTTGCCACAATTTATTAAACTTGTGCCTGCAACATATTAGATACTAATATTATACTAAGGTGTGGGGTAGAAGGACAAGTTTCTTGCCCTCAGCAGATTTACATTCTATTGGGGAAAACAAATGCATATACATCTGTATAATTGCAAAATAATTTCATTAGGGGGGTATTGTAACTAACAAGATTAGTAAAGGTTTCATGTAGGATGTGGCATTTCATCTGGGCTTTAGAAAAGGTGAGGAGGGAAGGAATTCCATAAGAAACAGATATCCTATGCAAAGTTTTTGCATATGTGTGTATGAAGAACACTGGTTAGGTTGCTTTGGCTGGAATGTAGACTGTGCAAAGGGTAACTAACAATGGCTGATAAACCTGGAAAGATGGGCTGGAGTCAGATTGCTCTATAAACCTTCTATTTAGAACTGGAGATGACTTACCTCAGAGGTCACCTAGTCCATCTTTCTCATTTCATAAACTGAATCCACAGAGATGAAGACACTTGCCCAAGATCATATAGGTAGCATGTGGCAAAGCTAACAACTAAGGGGAATGCTGAATATAATATGCTTAGCTAACCTCAAAGCACTATATATTTGTTTTGGTTAGTAAAGAGTCTGGTAATAGACACGTGTTGTTCTACCTGTGTTATAACCATAATATGAGGTAGTATGGTATGCAAAGGATGACTCTAAAATTTCCCTGTACTCTCATAGTCAGAAAAAAAGGGACACATATCTATAATTTTAGCATTTCTCACTGGGGCTTTTTACATATATGCTCATCATGGGAATTTGCTCAGGATTTCTAATGAAAAATTTTCAATCATGAATATTAGTCAACTGTAACAGGCTTGACTAAACTAGTATCTGTTGTAAAGGTTGCTCATAAGTTAGGTGTTTGTAAAATGAGCATTGTCTTCATAGAATACCAAAACAAATTGCTTTGTGATTATTTAAATAAAATCCATATATAAAATATGAAAATAAAGGTTTGTCACTAATCATACTTCTTATTCACAACACACAATAGTCAATCATTTCCCTTTGTTGAAAAATATCATTACTCATTATTTAAAAATATAGTCTCATACTATTAGTAAAATCTTTATAAAACAACATAAGCAACCATACTATATGTTTCTTTTTCCCTTACAAAATATTATGTAAAGCATGGTATACAAAGTCAAGTCACACAGCAAACACCTGCAATTTAATTTCCTTTCAATAAATGGGCAAATGTTTCCATTCTTGCTAATGCTACTAAACAAATATTGTGGATGTTTGGAATGATGCGGAGGGGAGTCCTGCAGAGAGCTCTTAAATTTTAGAGTTAGTTTGCTTATTCCCTTTAATTAGATGAACACATGCTTTACCTGAAACTTTTAATTAGCTCAGTTGTCTCTTAGTACAGAGTGAGATAAGTTTGAAGCAGTTAAAATTTTCAAAAAAGTTATCAGAAGCTTATTCTTCACAAGGGGATATATTAACAGAATTTAGATTTTCTGAGTTCATCTCCTGAGGTTATTTTTCTTTTAGTATAATCTTAGCTAGAGAAAGGTTTTCCAGTCTAGAGGATTGAGAATCTTGATTAGAGTAGACAGTTTAGATGTTCCACTCCATCACTCATCAGTTTGTTGCTATGCAATTAATCAAGCCTACCAATCTTATTTTAAGTTGAGCTTTAATGAGTTTTTTTTATTCTTTCCATTTGTATGCCACACTTTTATACAAACACTGTTTCTAGAACTAATAAAAAACAAAGTTGAAAGAGGCTTAACTTAAAAAATAGATTTGGGAAATAATGGTAGAAATGGAAAATCACATTTTGTTTTTGTTAGTATTGTAAAGGGAAATAATTTTGTTGACAGACTATGATATATGTTACTTGACTAAGACTTCAAAGTGCAATTTAGATTGAACCAGATAGGGAGTGCTAAAGAAATATTCCTTCAGGTAAGATCAAAAGATTATTTTTATGTAAAGCTGGACCAAATGCATTATTTAACTGTACACTCTTTTTATTTATTTATTTATTTATTTTTTGAGGAAAGGGTGGTTAGGATATATATATATATATGTGTATATATATATATATGTATATATATATATATGATCAAATGGGTATAGGAAACACCCTCATATAAACATTTTTTTAAAACAATTAACCTTAACAACTCTTGAGTAACTTGTGGACTAAGGTCATTAATAGGTTGTGTCTTGCTCATGGCTAGTATGTATCTGAGAGAGAATTCAAATTTAGGAAGTATCATGAAATAGTGGAAAGAGCATTCATTGAATTTGGACTTAGAGAACCCAGATTCAAGTCCTACATTTGCCACTTAAAGCTTTTGTGATCTTGGGTAAATCACTTAATCTTTGGATTTTAGTTTCCTCATCTTTAAGAGGCTGGACTAAATAACTCCTAGATAGAGACCTAGAATTATGATCTTATAATTCTATGGCTTCTTGAAGTCATAGAATTTGTCTCTTATGCATTATCCATTCTGCCTCTTACAATTTTTTTCACAATATTTGCATTTATATTATGCATTCAATGAACACTTGTTAAGGATATACTACGTACTAACAAGAGTTAGTCTCCATAGTGTTACATGGTCATGTTTTTTTTTTTTTTTTCAGTCATGTCAGTCTCTTTATGAACTTCAGACTCTTTATGAACCACTTTGGGGTTTTCTTGGCAAAGATACTGGACTGGTTTGCCATTTTCTTCTCTGGCTCATTTTTCAGAGGAGGAAACTGAGGCAAATAGGAGTATATGACTTGCCTAGAGTCACATAGACTGAGCCTAGATTTGAACTCATAAAGAAGAGTCTTCCTGGTACCAATCCCAGTACTCTATCCACTGTGTCACCAAAGTGCCCTGCATCTTCATAGTTGCATAGAAAGTTAATTGACTTTTTAAATCATTTATTCACTTAGATGTTTTAGGGGGAAAACAATCATTTATCCCAATCCTAATTCTTTTAAATTGGATGTTCTTAAATCAGGGACTGACTGTAAATCTAAGATTTTACTTGTAAAGAATAAGTAATAGGAATGTACAACTAAGAAAGTATTATCTGACATATTAATTGCAACAACTGGGAAAACAGTCTGATATTGAGGGGAAAAAAAAGTGTAGTCATCCATTTTGGAGATCACAAAGTCCTCTAAAGAAAATGTGTACTCATCTTGCTAGAGAGTCCATGCCAAAAAGTAATATCTTATATAGCAGCTTTTATAGAGCATTTGTCTGGGAAAATACTCACTTTTGCAACTGTCATTTAATTAATTGCACAAACTGTTTAATGTTGGCAGGAAAATACTTTTAATGTTCTGAAAGCTATTATTTGTTAGAGAATTAATAAAATTGTGTCTCTCAGACATTAAGTATGTAAGTAGAATATGAATTAGTTACATGTTGACTTTTAGGATGTCGTGTAGGTTATTGAATTTTTAAAATGCTTATCTATAGGTTTAATCTGTCTACAATTTAGTAATAACTATTTTTGTATTCTGTTTACTCACTCCTTACTAACTTCTATAGTTATCACATCTACCACATCAAAGTAGATGTTGAATAAATGCTTGTTGTTTAATTAATTGATTTCAAATTTTCATTAAAGGCCATTCTTCCCATTAGAACCAGAATTATTTTCTGAATGAAATAGGAAAAAAAGACTTTTTACTTTCTATATGCTAGGTTCATAGGTCAGATCAAACCTTAATGCCATAGAAACCTGTTACTGCTACCATTGCTGTACAGTACAATACAACATAACATAATACAACACAATATCCCATATCTTATATCATAATATCTGAAAGAAAGAATTAGCCTCATAGGCATATGGAGAAAACTCCCTGTAACACTATGTAACACTGATGCAGAGTCCTATTCAGTGCAAAAAGGGCAACTGTTAGGATTATTGGAAAAATGGAATTAGCTGTTTCAGGAGTCATGGGGTAGTAGGGGTCAGGGATGGGCAAGGTTGCAACAACCTCTGTCCCTTATCTTCATGAACTTAGCAAAGATTTAGACACCAAGATTCCATTTTCAGAGATGATGAAGGGATTCAACATTGAAATAAAGAGGTCAATGGGAAAATTTATAGAATCTACAATTCCATACTATCCAACATGCACTTATTTAACTATCTATATTTTAACCATCTATTAAATGAAAGAAAAGATGGTAGGCCCTGGTACCATTCAAAGACAGCATAATAAACAGTCCCTGAAGCTTACATTTTCCTGGTGGGAGAGAAGCAAACCCAGAGATATAACATGATAGGGATGTGTAAGGAAGCAATAAGCATCAGTTAAGAGCCTACTATGTGCCAAACACGTGCTAAGTGCTTTACAAATATCATCTCATTTGCGCCTCACAACATTATTCCCATTTTTATTACTCCCATTTTACAGTTGGACACTGAGGCAGACAGATTTAGTGTCACACAGCTTCTAATGTCTGTGGCAAGATTTGAACTTAGGTCTTTCTTATTTAAGTCCTACCTCTCTCCATTGTCCCTGGCTGCATGTAAACAGATTAAGCACAATCATTAAGTCAATCATTTCCCAATCACAAGGTACAGATGATTTTGCCAAGACCCCAAATTAGTTTGGTGACTTGATGCATGGTCCACCTAAACATGGTGACAGATTAGATCTAATTGAAAGTAATACAATTCTTTCTGATATTTTGGATTAGAGTGTTGGAAAAGTACATTAAAAAGCTCAGTGGCAGCATACATACAAATCGACAGTGATTTTGGGAGGAGGTGAAAAATGAGAATTAACATCTAGATGATCAATGAAGGCTTCTGATAGGAGATGTCTTATGAGCTGAATCATGAAAGAAGTTAGGTATACTGAGAAGTGGGAGGCTCTGAGAGCACAAAGGGCTCTTGAGGCATGGAGAACAGTATCTGGGAAGATGCAAAAGTAGGAGCAGAAATGCCAAGTTCAAGGGAATAGCAAGGAGGACATTTTGGCTGAGATTTCAATCCCCTGCCAACCCCAACCCACAACCACTACTCCTGAGACAAGTGTCAAGGACTTCTCTTAAACACACAGAAAAAGTAGCAGAAAGATTATTCCCTTCTGCCTCTATCCAGTTCTCTCTGTGTTCACATTTAAATGAGATCAATTTTCAGCTTAGAATACATAATTGCATGGTTTCACTTGGATGAACAAGTATATCCAGTAGGGCTTTTAAAAGCTCTGTTGAGGTTTTGAAGATTCCTTGTGGAAAATACTGTAAGAATCATAGGTTTTTGGGTTTTTTTTCCCACAGTAGATATTTATAAAACATTTTCCCTATACATCACACTATCCAAATGTTTTCATTTGTTTCCCTTTTAAAAAAAATTGCTTTAAGAGTGGTAACATGACTTTCATTTTCAGACTGTTATTTTGTTTCACATCTAAGTATAGTAGTTGTGTCTGTGTCCAGTTTCCATATGACAGTAAATACAAAAAGGAGAAGTTTGGGAGGAAAAACATCCAAGATGGAATTTTTTTTTCTTTTTTTGGCATTGGAGGAATTGTTGAAATTCTAATCTTGATATATGAAGTGTCATGGTTTTTGTTTTTGTTTTTGTTTTTTTTTTTACTCCAGTTATTATATATGCCAGCATTTTATTGGCATGTTGCTATAAATTCAGGAACTTTTTACATGCTAGTGTTTCATCCCAGCAAGTTTGAAGATGTGATTATAACAGGCAATACCAAAGACCAATTATAATGATATAGATACTAATGAGAAGCTAACTTATTTGAGAATATATTGGTCCTTAGGTATAAATCAGTGGTGTCTCTTAAGGTCCTCAATTATTTTTTTTAACTATGATCCAAATAACCTGATAGTTATGTTAATTAGTTGTTTTGTCATGGAACTTTTTGAAATAGGATGAACTTCAGAAACTTTTAGACCTTGGGAAGATGTAATTAGTAATAGATATTATGCATATATGAGACACGTTAGAAACTGAAACTTAATCATGATTCTAAAACTTTTCTAAGCTGTGTTGATTTCTAGAAGAACATATTATATACTTATATACATATTATAAATACATTAAAAGAATACTTGTAAGATGTATTCTTCTGAATGATGGAAAAGCTGAGATATCACCTCAGGGTGATATACTGGCTATGTCATAGAATAGAGTGAATTAACCCCAAAGTGTACGCTATGCTTCTAATAGGTGTTGCTGTTTTTAAATATCTCACAGGTTAGAGCTGAGCAAAAGACTGTGTGGTGAAGGAGATAAGACAAGCAGATTGTAGGGTCCATCTCACTTAAGTTAGAGTTGAGCAAAAGACTGTGTGATGAGAGGATAAGACAAGAAGATTTGTAGGGTATTCCAGAGACTTAAGGGGAGGTAAACAAATAATCCTTGCATAGTACCTAACATACAGTATTCATTTAATGAATGCTTTTTGATTCATTGATCAGATATGATGATGTTGGGAAAGCACTCCATTAGATCTAATTTTAATTTGCATTATAATCTACCAGAGTTGGTATCATCTTCATATAAATGTTAAAAATAACAGTAATAGTTGCCATTAATATAGCACCCAAGATCTGCAAAGTGCTTTACAAACATCTCATTTTATCCTCATAAAACTTTTTTTTTTGCTTTAATCTACTCCTTTTAGATTTTATTGTTTCACTAGTAATTCATCTGACTGAACCCAAGCCCATTTTTCTCTGTCATAACTACTGGGATGAGAAATTTGTTAAATGGCTTATTAAAATCCTAATGCACTGTTTATGATGTTTTAAAATATGTTCATGTTCTCTGCTCTTCATCTCAAAGAGGACCAATGGCATCACAAAGTTGTTGTGCATGTGCATGAATTTAAGTGAGACAGAGCTGTGAGTCATTAGAGGCAAGGGGCAAGACAAGTCAAGACAACTAGGAATGGCTCAGGGTGCCATTTTTTTGCAATATATTTAAATATATTGATAGCTAAACTATTTTCTAAGTATTTACTGTATGCCAAGAATTGTACTAGCAAATCTAAGCCAAAAAAAAAAATAGTGCTTATCTTCAAGGAGATTGCATTCTAATACAGGAAAACAACACATAGAAGGTACCTGAAAAGGTAAAGGGTATTGTTATAAAAGGTAAGAGTAGCAGGAGTAGAACCTGTTTAAAAGGGAGCATGACTGGCTTGAGTACTTCCTCCAGATGGAGATTCTAAGCAGGAATTCACCATTTGTGATAGGAGCTTCAGGAGTAGAGGCATCTACAACTTGAGAAGGAAGCTGGGGAGAAGGTGGAAAAAACAGAAATTGAAGTTTTGGAAGATGATAATTATTGACAACCCATTTTATGGGTTGCTAGAATTTTGCTAAATTTTTTGTTAAATATTTAAAGTAATTTTTCAAGAAATACTCCCATTTGGTCTTATGCCACAGAGCTCAATATTAAGTTGTATGTATATCAATCTAATCACATATACAGGTAGTGGATAATGGATGTAAAAAGAAAAATTTCCATAGAATGTGTAAAAACTAATAGAATTTTTTTTTGATTTCTTATTAACATAGTCTTTTTTTCTCCCTTTTTAATCAATATGTATTTACATTTAAAGTACTTTGTAAACCTGGAAGAGGAATTAATAAGTAAACAAAGCAGACAACTGGCTGCCCTTAGAAAATTGTTTTAAGATGAATATTTAATTTATTGGAAATGCTTACATTTCTGTTATTTAAATAATTCTTGAAGGGAGTATGTATAAAATTTAATGACAAATTTTAATTTTTATTTATATCTCATTCTGTATCACCAACGTTTCTTATTATGTCTCTCTCTTTCTCCGAGAGAGTCATACATACAACAAAAAATAAAGAGGGAGCAAATCTAACCAATATGTTAACCATGATGTTAATGTAGCCTCCCACAATCTTATAGTCATCTGTGTTAAATAAAGAAACAAGTGGATTTATGCTTGTATCTCTTCTTTGAACCCAAATTTTGTCATGATAATTTCATATCATTCAATTTTGATTGTTTTATTGGTTTTTAATCTATATTCACTATGCAGGATTTTAAGTTAGGTCTTCTGGAGTCCAAGTCCAGTTTCTTTGGACTTGTCATCTTGTTTACAACACAGTCATTTTTCATCAGATTCATATACATCATTTGGATTAGCCATTCCACAGTAAATGATCATCTGTCTTGTTTCCACTTCTTTGCTATAAGAACAATAATTCTAATTGTGGTCTTTTTCTCATTGATTCTAGTATATGCCATTTAATAGTCCTTTATAGATTATTTATAGTTTTAAGGAAAAATCAGAGATCTATTATATCCTTTGGGCTAACATAAAATTTGAATTCTGAAGTACTGTAGATGACTTAATTCAACATTTCAGTTTTGATTTGCGGAACAATTTTCTTTCTTTCTTTCTTTTTTTGCTAAGACAGTTGGGGTTAAGTAACTTGCCCAGGGTTGCTCATTTAGGAAGTATTAAGTATCTGAGGCCAGATTTGAACTCAGGTCTTCTTGACTTCAGGGCTGGTACTCTATCTAGCATCATCTAGCTTCCCCAACAAATTTTTTTTTAAAGGATTTTTTTTTTGTTTTTAAATTCTTTATAATTGAATACATTTAATTTTTTTTTCTAGTTTGAAGGAATAATTTACTCTTGCATTCTTATTCTTTGGATTTTATAATCATGAATGAAAACTCATTCTGGGTTTTAGGAGAATTGTTTCATGAGAACACTGGGTTCTGTGTAAATGGAATTTTATTTTCTTTTAACAAAGACTATATAAGATAAACTGATCAAACATTTAATTGGTATAAATAAGAATAACAGCTCTTATAAAATTAGAACAACTTTAAAAAACCTTACCTTAAAAAATTCTATTTAAAAACTTAATTAGCTTATTAATTGCCTAATACTTGATCTGCATCTTTGTTTTTATTACATTAACATCAGCGTTACAGAAGCAGAGAAAGAACAAATTCATGAAGACTTTATTTGGTATCAGGTTAACCCCAGCTATTTGGATAATAAAACATGTCCCATAAGTCTTAGTGCAGTTATTAACTTTAATAGCTTAAATTATTTGCATAAGAATAAAATTAATCAATAACATAATCTACTATGAGGTTATAATATTCTAGGCACATTAACTAGCCTTTCCACAGCACTTTAAGGTTTGTGAAGTACCTTACAAATATTATCTCATTTGATTCTCACAATAACTCAGAGTGGTAGGTGTTGTTATTATTCCTTGTTTTACAGAGGAAGAAACTGAGGCAGAGAGGGATACAGGGTCTCACAATTGGTAAGTGTATGAGGCCAACTCTGAATTTAGGTCCTCTTGATTCCAGATCCAGTGCTCTCCCTACTCAGTTATGAGCTGCTACAAGTACAAAAAACTAAGAGAGGGACTCTTAAAACCACTGAGAAATTATCAGTAAGAAGATACATGTTTAAGGTTGGAAGCAAGTTAGCTAATCTTTTCTTTCCTTAATTCCTTCCTTTATTATGTTTAAAGTTTTGTTGTTGCTGTTGTTCAGTACTGTCTGACTTTTAATGACCTCATTAGGGGTTTTCTTGGCAAAGATACTGGAGTGGTTTACCATTTCTTTCTTCAGCTCATTTTACAGATGAGGAAACTGAGGCAATCAGAGTTGTGACTTTCCCAGGATAACAAGGTAGGAAGTGTCTTTGGCCAGATTTGATGAGTAAGATGGTTTTCCTCACTCAAGGCCTGGCACTATGCACTATCTGTTGCACTTACCCATCTGTTCATGTTTAAATCAGGCTGATTTAACTCTCAAAATCCTATGCTCCACTTCTGAGCTCAACATTATCTTTTATTTCCATCAGGTTTTTTTTGTTTTGTTTTTTGGGGAGGGTTTTTTGGTTATGCTCTAAATATATGCCAACCACTAACATGAAGGGAACATTTGGAGAGCTTGATGGCCAGTAAATGTAACATTTGACTAGGAAACTAAGAGCTGCTGAATATTTGTGGGTATGTTTTTGAATTTTGGAAGAATAACAAGCAGTTTGTGATCATGCATTTTTATATAGATTTTCTCTTTATTTATACTCCCCAGATATATTAATGTGGTTGAGGTCTTTATGCCCTTATTTCCAGATTGTTATAAGTAATTCAGGTGCACATTATCCTGCACATAAAAAAGGCCACAACTACTGGGGTTGAGTTGGCCTTGATTCATGAAAATTTTTACAAAGATAGCTCTGATTTATAATTCAACTAAAGAATTAAATTATCATTTAAATTAACTTGCTAAAGTGGACTAATTTCCCATGCTGTAATATGCTGACATGGAGGTGGAGGTGAAAGTTAAGGACAGCTCAAGATGAAAATATAATGCTCTATACCTTGGGTACAAGGTACACAGGTTCATCCAAAGGGACATTATACTGTTGTTATTATTCAGTCATTTCAGTCATGTTTGACTGTTTATTGATAAAGATATTGGAATGATTTGCTATTTCCTTCTCTGGCTCATTTTACAAATGAGGAAACTGAAGCAAATAGAGTTAAGTTTCTTGCCAAGAATCACACAGCTAGTAAGTATCTGAAGCTATATTTGAACTCTTGATTCTAGGGCCAACATTATATCCACTGTACCACATAGTTATATTGTACTAGAAAAGCAGTTTTCTATGTGTGGTCCAGCTACTCCTGGGAGTGTTCCCAAGACACTTTCAGCAGATTTTCAAAATTAAAATATTTAGATGTTTGATTCTGAATATAGTCAATATCAATGGATAAAATACATATCAGCCAAACTCTTTGGGGTTCTTTACTAATTTTTAATAGTGTAAAGGGTTCCTAAACCAAAAAGTTTGAGAACCATTGTGCTAGAGCTTTTCAAATTTTGATGAAGTAAATTATGATTCTTACTTTGATCAAATGAAGTGATTTTGGTGATAGTAGAAAGAACATTGAATGAAGCTGGGAGTCAGTAGACCTGGCTGTATCCCAGTCAGATTGCTTGACTTCCAGTTAGGCATGTCTCCTCTTTGAGTGTGTTTCTTTATTGGAAAATGAGAGGGTTGAACTAAGGGATCCTTGAAGTCCCCTCCATCTCAAACATTTTAGAATTCTTTGAGAACAAATTTCTGTATATCTTCCTTCTCTTTGGATTAAGAAGAACTAGAAATTGTTGGCTAGCATCATTTTATTCTTAAACTGGCTTTAGGAGTCATAAACTCACAATAATTTAATTTAATTTATTTTGTTATTTCACATTATTTTGACATAATATCTAATAAATCTTCTGCAAAAAATAAATTTCGGGGCAGCTAGGTGGCGCAGTGGATAGAGCACCAGCCCTGAAGTCAGGAAGACCTGAGTTCAAATTTGACCTCATACACTTAACACTTCCTAGCTGTGTGACCCTGGGCAAGTCACTTAACCCCAATTGCCTCAGC